>JBAMAV010000296.1:0-101835 GCA_037043315.1 Amiota communis
CAAACATGTTAATTTCAAGATCCTAGGATTACTGGATCGTATAGTTCCCGATATGTGTGCTCAATACATCAATATAAATATATGACGCCATCTACATATGACACATATTTCATAGTCACTATCAACATGTGACTGTTGGTGTATTAAAATTAGTATGAAATATACCAGTGAAACAAACAGCGAATGTTCAGCTAACGTCCGGCTAAACTATCGCATACGGTTTAGGAAAAAAGCGCTTTGCGGACAAAAAACGAGTGTTGTTAAACATTCGCAAGAGAGACAACAAACTGTTTTTATGCTACACGACAAAACAACAAAAAAAAACGCACGTTGCTTGAACATTCACTGTATGCTCGATAGTTTTGCTGAGGCAAGAGAAACGACAAACAGTTTTTCTGATACGCGACAAAACAACAAAATTTTAGGTAATTGTCGCTTAAGTTGAATGGAAATTTGCTGTGGTTCTCACTTATGCTTTCTTTATTAATTGCGTGTGTTTGGTGGATATAAAACGATATAAAATTAATATAAAAGTTATATTGTCAAAAAATCGTAAAATAATAATATTAATAATAATAATTAGAATAATTACACTGTGTAACAGCGAAAAAAAAACTTCTTATCAGACCTAGTGGAGGTTATAGGTTATAAAAAGACAAAAAGAATGGTATGTATTAAATCTCTGATACACCCTCAAAATCTTGTTTTAGAGCCCAAAAACCGTTTTTAGGTAGGTTCCTGTACATATAACCTTATAACTTGGCCATATTTTATCGGATTTAGAAGCTGAAACGTAGCCCTTTACAACCATGTAAGCATTTTTTTGTTATCATTCAAATTCATGAAGATACAGACCAAAAACTTTCCAAAATTTTGATTTTTTCATCGATTTTGCAACTTTAAGTCTAATTTGTGTTTCTTATCTTATCTAAATTATATTTTTTCTCAACGTGCATCGAAAGTTTAGTCATTTTAGCTTTAAATGAACCCTGTTTGAATAGAATTGGTTAAAAATTACTTGATTTATTGTACTTTTTATAATTGCAGGTATATTATTGGATTTGAGCATATGACAGTTTTCTTTCCTTTTTTATTCTTACATGGTTGTAAAGGGCTACGTTTCAGCTTCTAAATACAAAGAAAAAATTTTTAATCCGATAAAAAATGGCCAAGTTATAAGGTAATATGTACAGGAACCTACCTAAAAACGGTTTTTGGGCTCTAAAACAAGATTTTGAGGGTGTTTCAGAGATTTAATACATACCATTCTTTTTGGCTTTTTATAACCTATAACCTCCACTAGGTCTGATAAGAAGTTTTTTCATTTTTTTTTTTTTTGTAACACAGTGTTATTTATTTATTTACAGGTTTAGATTATATATATTTGTAGTTACTTATAACATATAATATAACTTATAGCCTATTATTTATTTCATTGTAGTTTTTAAGTTATATTGTTACTTTACATATCAACATTTAAAAATTTTAAATAATATTTTTTATTCGGCATCTATCTATATTGGTGCCCAATCAAAATGGGGAAACTGTCATTAATTATAGTAAAACTATCGTAAATAATATCATTTGCGAGTGTCGTAAACGTTATGGTGCCACAAACTGAGCGACAGATGATTCGTTTTCGTATCGTTTTCGGATCAGGGCTCATTATTTTCGTTCGCAAAACTCTCGTAAACGATATCGTTAACGAATCGTAAGTAATATCACAATAGATTCGCTAATGATTCGCTAAAAGGCTCGTAACCGATATCGTTTGCGGGTGTCGTAAAACATAAAAAAACATTTACTGCCACAATTCGAATGTATTGAAATTAGTATAAGTATTGACTCTACCCTAAACGTAAGTTAAATCAATATTATATAATTCACAGGAGCTTGAAGAGTATTACAACTTTGACATAGCCAAAAATAACCTTCTTCTATTTCGTTTTTTAGGGTTCCGCACCCAAAGGGTGCTAACGGGACCCTATTACTAAGCTTCCACCGTCCGTCCGTCCGAATCCGCTGTATCTCATGAACCGTAAAAGCTAAACAGTTGAACACAGAATGTGTCATGATAGCAACAAATACTAAAACTAAAATAAAGTTAAATAATTAAAAGGGTCCCCATACAAGAAACGTGTACTCCAATATGTACTGCGCACAGTTTTAGAAACTTTGTGATTTATTTTGTTTCATATTTTGGTAATTTTTTTTTTTTTTTTTTTGTAGTCTACTTTTAGGCTGTTTGAATATTTCACTTTTCAAATCAAAGTTGATATGCTGTATGATTACTGATTCCACCCTTAACATAAGCCAAATCAATAATTTAATATTTGGAGCATGAGCTTCTTGTCAATTTCATGCATATTCATTGTGTTTGGAATTGCTCGAGCATTGACTTTTTGAATACATAATTCATTTTTGCGGCAAAAAATCTTGTACGATGGTATATGGTATTTTAAATACCATATAGTACAGTGAAAACATCACTGATCAATTTTAATTATGTTGTGTTGAGAAAACAATACCACATATAGAACTCCATAAAATTGGCCTTGTATTTCCGGCGAGAACATTAAATGTAACACCATTGCTGTACATTTCGTAGTTCCATAAGTAAATTTGAATACAATTATTATGCTTACAATTGGTTAATTTAATTTCATATTCTAAATTGCGATTAATATAAACGGGATTGTTAAAGGATAATTCAAATATTGTATCAAATATATTAACTACGGAACTGGTATATGCAATTGTTGATCCTTGCATGTTTCGTATGTACGCGGATAAACTATCAATATCGCTATAACTAAAACCGTAATTTATTTGTACACCAAACAAATACATATTTGTATTAACTTTGAATATTAGACGGGGAATATTTCCAATTGTTTCAATTGAATAAGAAGTGGAGTTTATGCAATAGCGCTCAAGCCTCTTATGGTCACTACCGCCACGATCATATTTACTTATTTGAGAGTATCCTTCTGGCATTGGGCAATCATTAATAGACGGATTTAAAATTTTAATAAGTATTGCCAATGCCTCATTTTGCTTCAATAATTTAGAGCGTGCTGGCCCCATGGAAAATTGTTGTGGTGTCATTGTGAGGAAGCGAATCTTTTTGACTGCCTGTCGCAACACTGCCTCGTCCATTGTAGTGCGAGGGGCATCCATTATATTTGCTATCGATTCACGTGCATTTCTAGAAGCAGAGTCACAGCTATCGACCTTAACCATTTTATCGTCAACATTGGGTACTTTGCTGCATGCTCCTACCACTGAATTCGAATCCTTAAGCTCCAATACATCAGAACCAACATTGCTTGTGTTACGTTGGTCTCCATCATCCCATATGCCAAATTCGTTTGCGAATTTCAAGAGACAATTAAACAAGTCCAATTCTGTATTAATATTTAGACGATTTTGATCAAGAATGGCCATCAATGTTGTTACTTCGATGTCCATGAATGATGGATCTGCTATAACTGCCAGAGTATTAACCGCTATAAACTGAGAAAACATGTTATAATTAATGAAATTTAACTAGATTTGAACAACTGAATTTACCTTCATAGTACTTTCAATTAAGCGTGGATCATCATATAGTTTGGCAAACTCATATGCACGACATGCATTCTTTGGACTTAGATCGGCCAACAAGATATTTTGACAATGTTCAACCAAATGTGGCAACATATATTTCGTGGCCAGATAATATAATTCACATACAATATCAAAGGATAAAATAGAAATTTCGTCGGTATAGATGTAACCGAGCATGGCTTTAAATGTATCTGGCTGCACATCGGGTATAACAATTGGATCATTACTTTCTGCTAAACTACCATAGAACATACATTCAAAAACAGGTGATGCCATGGCCAATAACAATCGGTGTCCAGCAATTAAACATTGATTTGATGATGTGCCTACGAGAAATCGACAATCTGCCCATTTTTCGGATTGCAGTATGTATTGGTTCCGATCTTTTACTTGTGTAAGATTAATCTGCCAATCGGTTTCCATTTTTATAAATGTATTTTATCGTTATCTTTAAGTTTAGTTCCTTTATTTTTTTATTTTTTATAAATATCACGTGTCACAATTTCTGACCGGAATAATCTCCGAATATAACCAATCGATTTTAATGAAATTTTAGTAATGTGTATGGTTGGTTCTAGTTAGAAACCAGAAAAAAGGCTATCATTGGCTATGCCAAAGATGTAATACTCTTCACACTCCTCCGGGTTGCATCCAACCTTCCTTTCTTAGCATCACATTTGTTTGAGTGGCAATTTTATTGTACATTTATTCTTTATAAGTGTGCCATTTAATTTAGGTTTGTATGGGAGGAACCCTAGGGTCATGAAATTTATATGGTTGATGAATATGGATCAAAAACTTATAGTGTCCAAATTTCAGTTCGATACGTTAAAAAACAAAAAAAATTTTCTTACAAGAACATTAATTTAAAGGGGAGTTTGTATGGGAGGTGCCCCTTCTGGTAACCCTAGGATCATGAAATTTATATGGTAGATGAATTTGGATCAGAAACTTATAGTGTCCAAATTTCAGTTCGATACGTTAAAAAACAAAAAAATTTTTCTTACAAGAACATTAATTTAAAGGGGAGTTTGTATGGGAGGTGCCCCTTCTGGTAACCCTAGGATCATGAAATTTATATGGTAGATGAATTTGGATCAGAAACTTATAGTGTCCAAATTTCAGTTCGATACGTTAAAAAACAAAAATCTTTTTCTTACAAGAACATTAATTTAAAGGGGGTTTGTATGGGAGGTGCCCCTTCTGGTAACCCTAGGATCATGAACATTTACATGGTTGATGGATATAGATCAGAAACTTATAGTGTCCAAATTTCAGTTCGATACGTTAAAAAACAAAAAACTTTTTCTTACAAGAACATTAATATAAAGGGGGGTTTGTATGGGAGGTGCCCCTTCTGGTAACCCTAGGATCATGAAATTTATATGGTTGATCAATTTGGATCAGAAACTTATAGTGTCCAAATTTCAGTTCGATACGTTAAAAAACAAAAATCTTTTTCTTACAAGAACATTAATTTAAAGGGGGTTTGTATGGGAGGTGCCCCCTCTAGTGGTACGATTCCGACAAATGTGCAGCGTATGGTAAAAATAAACCTAATTTCAGCTCTCTAACTCAAAAACTGAGGGATTAGTTTACATACATACAGACGGACATGGTTAAATCAACTCGTCTCATCGAGCTGATCACAAATATATATATTTTATGTGGTCTGCGATGTCTCCTTCTGTGTGTTTCAAATTTCATGACAAACTTATAATACTATTCACTCCCGTAAAGAGTATAAAGATCCGATAGTTTTGGACCCGACATGTGGCGCTGTTGTCGCGTAATTATCGGACAAACTTTTGCATATAAAACTTAGTATTTATTAGTATTTTTTCCATTTAAAGTTGAAAAAATTATTTTAAAAAGTGATTCTTGACAAAGTGTGTATAAAAATGGATGTCCGCAGAAAAGATATAGAAAGATAAGTACACGACAGATTCGTGAAAGACAAATATTTTCAACTTCGTTCTTATTGTGCACCGACTTGGCAAGCACATTTCATACAAATACAAAACACACGACGAAACCGAACAGAAACTTCGGCCGTTCGGCTAAAAACGTCGACAGCGTCTGTGGTACAGGAGACAAAACTACCCCGTAAGCGTCGCAAGTTTCTTGCCTACAAGCACATGCCTTCGGCTTGTATTCTGCCCAAAAATATCTCTGTGGATGGGCTCTATGTAATCTATTCATATTAACAAAAGACGGATTGACAAAAAGAATTGTTTATCAAAGCACACTACAATAAATAAATTCACTCATTACAATGGTTTTATTGCACTTCCGTCTTTTTCTTCTACCGGAAAGACCAAAACAACGTTTGTCGGATCAGCTTATTGTTTTTAGAAGCGTAGAAATTTTATCTTATATTTGATGTCACAGTTGTTAAAGCTGACTCATATACTCAGCTATTAATTCTAGAAATCTTTGGTGATGTCGCTGAAAATTACTAAATACACGAAAGTCACTAAACACATTCAGGTTACAACTTGTTGATTCCTTTTAGCACAATTCACGAGTCACAAATCACAAACCAAAGATTATTAAAGTCCAGAATGACACACTAGTACGGGTAGAACGACTAATTTCTTTTATTTTGCATAATCAATATCAAAACCGATCGAGAGTTTTCTCAATTAATCACAAACACATCAATTCACTTGCCAGTTCTCTCACATTCTACAAGTTTAACAGTTACTCACTACTAGGTAACCGGTTTTTTTTTTTGTGAGAGCAAAATTTTTTTAAAACTGAGAGTAAACAAATTTCGAGGAACATTTCGAGGAAACATGCACACAATTTGTTGTTGGGTTAAAAAATAAAGAGAAACATCGTTTAAGTTGTGCATTTGTCCAGTCTATATATTTTAAAGGGGCCCATACATTATGCAATCTATTGTACAATCAAAGATCAAAACTTTTTGATTTTTTATACAATTGGGTCATGACCCTTACCCACTCACGTTGTAAAAGTCAACAAGGAAAATGCCATTGCATTAAGGTAGGTATTTGCACAAATGTTACGAAACGAGAGAGAGCGCAAGCCATTTGTGTTGGCATTGTTTTTTCGCTTGTGCAAATGTTGGACGAAAATCAAAACGTTTTGTGTTTTATTCAAATCTTTACTCTCATTTTTGCATTTGCCTGTGTATTTATGTGTGGATAATGAAATTCTCTTATTCTTGTGAAATTTTTGTTGCGAATAGATGCGTGTGTAAAAACTGACGATTACAACGACAATAACTTTTTGTGCAAATATTTCTACGGTCAATGCCTATCTTCATAGTCTTTAGTAAAGGCCCCACACATGGTCAAGCATGCGTGAATCAATCAAGAATGATATTGATACATTTGGCTTGATTCAAGCATGATTGACTGACTGTGTATGGCGGTGATTGAGTGACTGAAGCGGTAATTGAGTAAAGTCAAATTCAATTTGATATTTTGACTCAAGCCAAATTTATCGATATCGTTCTTGATTGATTCAATCATGATTGAAAATGGATGGGCCCTATAACCGGTTTCTTTTTGTGAGAGATCAAAATTCTTTTTAAAACAGTGAGGGAACTGAACAGTATACAGTCTACACTCTTGGTACAATAATTTCTTTCACCTTGGTATATAGTGATATACAATTGTATTGTATCATGACAGTATATACACATTTCATAGCTTTGCTTTGTCTACATTGTTTACACCAGGGCTATCCAACCCGAGGCCCGCGGGCCGCATGCAGCCCAAGTGAAGCTTCAATGCTGCCCAGACGCGATCGAAGGAGAAACAGAAATTACCATTTAAAGTTTTTTTTTTGTGCTCTTCACTTAAGTACGCTGGGGAAGGAACATGAACTACAATGGATTTCTTCATGTGTAACTAAGCGAAACCAAAAAGTATAAGGAACAACCGATAACTCGATCTCGAAATTGTGTCTTCTCTTAAAATTCAGACTGATTCTGATGATGCTATTGCTGCGGAGAATTTATGTGGAAAATCTTTAAAAATGGATCATTTTATGGATATCGTCGTCCAGACTATAAATTTCATAAGTACCCGTGGTTTGAATCACCGTCAATTCAAAGAAGAATGTCAATGCTGAGTATGGCGATGTTGTGTACTTCACAGAAGTTAGGTGGCTCAGTCGGGAATTTTATGATATAAGTAACGAAATAAAATATTTTATGACATCGAAAGGTAAATCTGTGCCAGAACTTGATGATGAAAGCTGATTTACAGATTTAGCTTTTCTGGTAGATTTGACTGATCATTTAAATATATTAAATAAGCGTCTTCAAGACAAAAGGCAACTGATCAGCACCATGTTTCAAATAATAAACTGAAATTATGGCAGGCCCAAATCAATGTAAAAAATTTTTTCTATTTCAGCAGGCTCGGCAAACAGATTTCAAAGAATGGCGAAAAATATGCAACTTACCCACATTGCCCAAGGAACCAAAAAGGTTGGACTTCCCTGGTTTGCACACTTTTGCCAAGTTGGAATGTATCAAAGCCAATGAAATGGCTCAGTTCTCTCACAGTTTCAATAACACTGTTTACACTCGAAACATTTTCATATTGGACCACTTTTATTTACTTAATACAACATTAATAATCATATTAAAATTATGAACCAAAATAATATATCTTTTAAAATTATTGAATTACAAGTTACCAACTATTCACAATTCATAATAGTTGGCAACAATCGGTTGGCTTATCGATAACAAAACCAACCACTTATCAGCACTATTCTGCTGCAAAAGAGCATAATTAATTAAAAAGTGGAAGAAGCAGACAAGCAAGTGAAAAATTTACTGTGGACTATAGTATTTTAATAAACAAATTGATATTTGCAATAATGGCTTCGTTGGAGCCTGCACAAAATAAGACATGGGATTTATCCCTTTATGAATTGCAACGCAAACCACAAGAAATAATTACCGATAATACTGAAATCGCTGTATCACCGCGTAGTTTGCACAGTGAATTGATGTGTCCAATTTGTTTGGATATGCTAAAGAAAACAATGACCACTAAAGAGTGTCTGCATCGTTTTTGTTCTGATTGTATTATTACAGCGCTGCGTTCTGGTAACAAGGAATGTCCAACGTGCCGTAAGAAACTCGTGTCGAAACGTTCGTTGCGCCCGGATCCCAATTTTGATTTGCTCATATCGAAAATATATCCAAGTCGCGAAGAATACGAAGCCATACAGGAGAAGGTGATGGCCAAATTCAATCAAACACAGTCACAGCAGGCTTTGGTCAACTCCATTAATGAAGGCATTAAGTTGCAATCACAAAATCGACCACAACGCTTTCGGACAAAGGGCAACGGTGGTGGAGGTCGTGGTGGTGGTCAAGCTGGTGCTCATTCACATAATAATGCCTCCAATGACAGCACCACAAATGGTAATGAGAGTGATAACCGCGAACCAGCAACTCCCAATGTAAGTGCACCGCCTCCGTCAACACATTCCAGCACCTCAGCAGCAGCTGCAGGCTCTTCAGGTGCTAGTACTTCGGCGAGCCGTATGCAAGTCGATGATGCATCCAATCCACCCTCCATGCGTAGTACACCTTCTCCCGTACCTTCGAATTCGAGTAGTTCAAAGCCAAAACGAGCAATGTCTGTCTTGACATCGGAACGTTCAGAAGAATCTGAATCAGATTCACAAATGGATTGTCGCACAGAAGGTGATTCAAATATCGATACCGAAGGTGAAGGCAACGGCGAGTTGGGCATAAATGATGAAATCGAACTAGTCTTCAAGCCACATCCTACCGAAATGGCCGGCGATAACCAGTTAATGAAGGCTTTGAAGGAGAATTGTATACGTTATATAAAGACCACAGCCAACGCAACTGTCGATCATTTAAGTAAATATTTGGCTATGAGACTTACATTGGATTTGGGCTCCGAATTGCCTGAGGCTTATCGTATGCTTAACTTTTGCATCTACATTGCACCACAGCCACAACAATTGGTGATACTCAATGGGAATCAGACTTTACATCAAGTTAATGACAAATTCTGGAAGGTAAGAGAGACACACAACAACTTGAAAGTATAGAAAATATCTAATAGGTTTTTCTCTTTTTTGTAGGTAAACAAACCAATGGAGATGTTTTATTCATGGAAGAAATCGTAGGGTTATAGTATTCGCTCGTCAGATGCATTAAAACAACTCAAAGGACCCACTTAAGATTATTAAGCATTTGCTGGAGATATGAGATCATCTAAAAGTGCAGAATTTCTATAGTTTTTAAGTGCAAACAGAATCTATTTCATTAAACGAAATATTAAATGTAATTGTAAGTAGTGACCAATAAATTGAATTATTGGAATTGTAAATGAATCGAATTGAATCTTAAACAAAGTAGGATGTCCTTTATTTGACTTGCAAAATAATATAAGGAAGGAATAGATTTTCACTTAAGTATCAAGCTTTAGTGAGTGATGCGATTTCTATCTAGAACTAAAAGTCTGCGAAATAAACTACTATATATGTACGTATAAGTGACTATATATAAAAAAATATGTGTGATGTATGAAGAAGTTTACATAGTAAAGGAAAAACGAGGCACTTATAACTACATTCTGAGGTTAGTTGCCTTAGAGAGACGGTTCACAAATATGTTTTGATTAGGTACCAAGTTAACTTTGGAGTTCGTTGTCGTCATAAGTATGAACACATTTTGTTTCGAGGTTTTGTTGGAGTGATTCAATCACTTGCCTCTTCTACTTAACTTATCTAGTATTGCCTGCCGGAAGCCACCATAATCCTGGCTACCTTCAATTTCATTGCGACATTTGCCTTGTATACGCATTAGACCACCATTGATATCCACACGTTGTCCAGTTAGCACTCGCTTGGTTATTTCTTGTTCCAGATCATATGGCAGACCCAAATCACACAATTCATCTATATCATCTTGCGTTATGCACTTCTCGCCTGTTTGTAGCAAATCCTCGCATTTATCATATATGTCCAAATACTGTTCTGTTTCATTTTTATCTCCTGAACGCTGTTGCTCCAGGTAGCGGTGGAATAATTGTGATGCCTGCCGATCAATAAGTGTTTCTTGCACATTTGCACTAAGGCGATAGATGCGTTTCACTTGTTCCTCGGTCATTTCACTACAACCACAAAAACACTTGATGAGGCGCATGGCAGCACTCTATAAAGAACCAATTACAATTTAATAATCTATCCACATCCAAATTCAAAATAAACACTTTACCTTGCATGATGAAGATGCCATTTTTTTGTACAGAATTGTTCTTTCTTACTTCTGAGTATGTGATTCCTTAAATAAGCTATGACGCATCAGATGACGATTGATGATAATTGTGTATCCTGGTCGACAAGTTTATGTACGTACATTAATCATAGGCCCAGTCTTAATGTTTTCAGCAAATTTTACACATTTTCTCCCTTCTCGTAGATTAACGTAATTCGTTAATCGCCTTAGTTAACTTTCAAATAAAGTTTTCTAAGCTTCTCCAATGAAATGACATTAAGCCATATGTAAATAGTTTTTTAGGTTTTCTATTAACACTTTTTTCTTCTTATGTTTTTGTCATTCACCTGGAATAGCACATAATTATGGCCGGTACAATTTGTTAGGTCGGCATGACGTCAATTTTCACTACAATTTTTAGTAAACAATTTTGATATGTTAGTATGTATGTTGTGATAAGGCCATGAGTAGGCATATACATACTTATATTTCATCAAACAATACTATGCACAGTGACACACATAAGTACTGACTGGCACACCATTCTGCATTTCAGTAGAGTAGATTATGTTCTATTAAATGAGGCATTTGTTGATTAATTATAAAATCTTATTCACAATTTATTTTGGATTAAGTCTTACCTTGACTAGAGAACTTTCTGTGTCACATGTGATAGTATGGAGTCAGAAATAAAACAAATCAGAGCTGGAGTGCCACAAGACAGTGTGCTAGGGCCAATTCATTATACGCTTTTCACTTCTGAACTCCCGACTCTAAGTGATGACACAGTCCTCCTGGCCTCTCACCTTGACCCAGCCACTGCCTTATCAATTTTGCAGAACCAGTTAGATATAATTGAGCCATGGCTTAAGAGATGGAACGTTGGTGTCAACCCAGACAAGTCACCTTCACCCTGAAGCACTCAACCTGTCTCCCAGTTCAGCTACACGGAAACAGCATACCCACGTACACCTAAGCCAAGTACCTTGGATTGACACTTGATATTCGGTTGACCTGGAGACCCCACGTTATAAACAAATGAAAACAGCTGAACCTCAAACTGAAAACTAAAAAAAAACTTCTACAATAAATCTTAACATCTAAGAAATAAAACTTTTCCAGAAGCCTAACATCCACACTGTTGTTTCACAAACTTATTGAAGAATGAGCATGGATTTATATCATCAGCCTGCTCCTGGGTTTATCCAGAACAATAAGAATCTATGGCTAATGACATATGATTTTACATTTACATATTACTATTAAAAAAAAAAACAAATAGAGCCTGTTGCTGCATCTGCATTGTTTACATAGACATATTAATAGAGACTCACACATAAGGTCCATTCTCTATTTACATGATCTACGGGATGAGCGAGTTGTCAGAAAGGAGATAATGTAAGCCCGATCGCAAGGGGTACATTAAGGTAACAAAATTTAGTATAAATAGTAAGGAAACACCCTTGTACCAGGGAACTTTGTTTTGTACACTATATTAAAACCGTGAGCCAGGGATCCAGTACATATTTCTAGTTCTTGTTTTAAAATGCATCTGTTTCGCCATACTATGACTCTTCCAATTAAGCCTCCGATTCAAGTGCACCTTGAGGTACTCGACTATATCGCTTTTGTGGTACCGTGGCATCGTTCAATGTTACTGGGATTCACTACGAACAGAGTAAACAAATTAGATATAAGGATTCTGATAAGAATGAAAAAATTGGAAAAAAAAATCTTGAAAATAATCTGGTTTCACAACCTCGTTCACAAGTGAACCAATTCTTCTACTATTTTCTCTTGAAGCATATTTTTTGAAGTTATGAGACATTCTAATAAAACCAATAGATGTTCGTTCGTGCTTTATACTTATTATGAGCAGTATGTTTGGGATCGTTGTCTTGTTGAAAATGGAAGTCATTCTCATTCTTTTACCCAATTGCTGGGCAATTTTAACGTATAATTCCTTTGACTTCCTTGACGGCAACTTTTCCAACGCCATTATCCGCCAACACCCCAATACATTTATTCGGATCCACCTTTTTTCATAGTCGCTGTTAAATTTCATTTATGGAGTGCTGTACCGTACAGAAGCATACCACAATCCTTTTGGAATACAGTATTATTCTCTGATGTTAACAAGTTCTTCATTTTCGGAATAAAAGGAAGCATGAAAGAGCGATACGGCCTCATTGAGCCCAATGAAATAATAACATTTTATCCTAACTAACCTGTATCATGATTTCTTTGAGTCACTGTAAATATGTACTAGTATTTTTATCTTCCCCTATGGGGCGACTTTTTAAATTGATTTGGACATTGATCTCTAAAATTTCTTGTACTAATTTATTGAACAGAAAACAAAACAATGTGAAACTGGATTGATCACAACTTAATAAATGAAATGTCTTAAATGCATCTAAAACTAATCTTCAACTATATAAATTACAATTTCGATTTCAGTGCCTTCATTAGTTTCTCCAATTTCAGTGCCTTTTGTAAATCGCCACTGATCTTTAATTTACCAGACATAAATGCTGGTGCTGCTTTTAACTTGCCCGAGAACATGTCGAAGAAGTTTTGCCCACTCATACTGAGAGTGGCATCTGGAGTAGATGGTGCAGTTCCTGTGCCGCAAGCGCCGTTTCCATTCTTTAAATCCAAAAACCAAGTTCCCTTTTCGTTGCCAGTGATGTTGAATTGGAAGACAGCCTGTGTCTTTCCAACAATCTCTGAAGAAAGCAGCGATTCTATTTTCTTAAATAATTCTGGTATTTTGTTATCTCCAACAACAGCAGAACTACCGCTGATGGTAGCAGCAGGGTTCCTTGGTTCCAAGAAGAAATCATCCATAAGCTTATCAGCATTTGCAGGATCACAAGCATATTGTGCAAAATCTTTTATTCCAGCGGCTTCCAATACCTCATCGTCAATCAAAAATTGACCAGTGCAGGTTTTTGGTTCACGCGATAATATCGCATAGGCGGCATCTGCCATAATTTCTGGTTTTCGTGACCAGCTAGCACTATCTGGCCCTGTTAGCATTTCGATGGCAGCAGTTTGAATTGCGGTCCGTGGCCATAGAGCGTTAACAGCAACATTTCGGTCACGGAACTCCTCCGACATACCCAGCACACACATAGACATACCGTATTTGGCCATTGTATAGGCCACATGTGGCCCGAACCACTTTGGATTCAAATTCAGTGGTGGCGAGATATTAAGAATGTGTGCGTGATTGCTCTTCAGAAGATGCGGTAGGCACTCTTTCGAGACAAGGAAAGTACCACGAGTATTGATGTGATGCATAAGATCATAACGTTTCATATCAGTGTCCAGTGTCGGAGTCAAGGAAATTGCACTCGCATTGTTCACAAGTATGTCAATACCACCAAACTTGGCTACCGCTTCATTGACAGCAGTGCGCACTTGGTTTTCATCGCGCACATCAACTACACACGGATGGGCACGTCCACCGGCCTTTTCAATTTCCTCCGCTGCCGAATAGATCGTACCTGGCAATTTGGGGTGCGGCTCTGCTGTTTTTGCAGCAACCACAATATTTGCACCATCACGAGCTGCTTTCAATGCAATTTCCTTTCCAATACCACGCGAAGCTCCAGTAATGAAGAGAGTGCGTCCAGCCAATTTTCCTGTGTTGATCATCTTACTCCAATGTTAAATCTGTACTGTGCTGCTTTTCAATGCTCAGTGTGGTGAAACAATTGCCAGCGAGCATAGCCACAAAGAGAAAGTCCAAAGTGCACACGAACTAAAGAAATACGACAAAATAACAAGTTGATGCTTTTCATATTCAACACAGCTGAGTTGAGACACAAATACTCTACTTTTGCGCGGTTTATGCTTCGGTTGCTTCGATTTTCTAAGGATGGCTTTTGAGAGTTAATTTTATTTAATGCATTTTCCAACTTTAAAATCAATGTTGTTGGTATTAAAGTAATTAATTTTAAACACATTTTTATTTTAAATTCTTGGCCACCAGTTCATTTTGATGACAACAATGTTTACATATTCGTAGTGAATGTCACTTTACAGAAGAAGAAGAAATACGAGCGCCAATTCAAAATTACAAATGGTTTTGTTTTGTTTTGTTTGCAGTAGAGTGTTGCCTCATACAAGAGAAACAACAATTCTGGTTTGTTTCTATTCTGATTCTCAACAGGAACACAAAAAGCCATAAATTTTTTTGTATAGTCAATTTGCAGAGAGCAAATTGCCAATTCCTGTCGTATTCATGAATAATGCATATTCTAGCACAGGGTTGCACTGTGCATTATGCATGAATGATGGTATTTTTAGGTGATTTTCCACTGATCATTAAACAGCTGATGATGGCGCAAAACAATTTTTAGTTAATCAGAAATATTCAAATTTACCTTAAAATTTTATAAAATACGTTGCATTAAAGAAAAATAGAGAAGAAAGAACTATTATTTGGTTTTGATTTCTCACAATTAGCTGAACGTTCCATTTGTAAGTACCTGGATCGTTCAAGTCTTTAGATATATTCACCAAACTTTTTATCCTTTCCAAATAATACGTTTTCTCACGGTCTTTAAAATAGGCATTTGTTTCAGTGATGATCTCTTAATGCAACCGAAATCTCTTACCGCCTGGCCATTTCTCCATGTTTGGAAACAGGACATAGTCGCATATGGTTAAACCCAGAGAATATGCTATATGGGGTAGATGGATGAAATTACGGGTATTGCGACTACACACATGTATTGTCATGGTGGGAAAGCAATTTTATCTTCACCAAATTGCGGTTGATTCTACTTCAATGTAGAGATCTGAATAATATTCGACGGTGATTGTTTTACCCTTTTCAAGGTAATCGATGTGAATGACCGAATCTTCTTCTCAATCCATGGATACCGAATTTAGTAAATGTCTTTTTTTTCCATTGAAATTGAGTCACACAGAATTTTTTAAACCTTTCCTCGGTTTTGGTGATGGTTTTTTTACGCAAAAAACAATGATTGACACTAAGATATGTTTGTACTAATTCAGAAACTTTCTTGGGCATGCGAACAACAACTCACCAAAGTTTCATTCTAATATGATGCGATGTGATGGAGTGGTATCAATGATGAGTAAAGCTTTTGCACGCAATGCAATACCAACCAAATAAGTATTTCGCAATCAATACAATTTTACAATTATTAAAAGTGCACCGCGATGGATTATATGCTGTGAATAACTAGTATGGATACATGGGGATGCATACCCGTAATCTATTCCGGAAATAGAACAAAATGAATGAATTGTTATGTTGTCTCCAACAAAATTGGAGTATTAAAACAGATTTAAAACTTTTATTCAGATGCATTCTTATACATATACAATAATACTAATTTTGATACACCTTCGTTTAAATTACATGAAAAACCATTTTCTTTGCGTTTTTTTCCTACAATAGAATGATTTCTAATGTAATCTTGTAAGGCCCTCTACAACTTTAAAAACATCATCAACTTTGGCGTCCTTCTTTTCCCCATTTAACGTCAACTGAAACAACAATTTATATTTTAAATATAAGATGGAGAATTTAAAGTTGAAAACTTTACCTTTAAACCAGATACGGCTTCATACATTTTGTCTCGATTTAAGTCAACGAAAGTTTCAATAAGATCTCCATCAATAAAACCCTCAATTTCTTGAGAAGTTTTATAATTTCGATAATTTGGGTCATCAATTTTGCCAACTGGCTTGATTATGACTTTTAAGCGATCCTCCAAACTGTGAAGAAAATCATAAAAATCGCGCGGTATTTGAGTTATTATTCCAATGGAACCAGTTATGGTGCCATAGAATACACAGCCAGAGGTTGGTGTCATTCGATCACCAACATTTTGCATAACCAATGAGCCCTGACGGAATACATTCACCACATCCCCTAAATTAAAACGGGCCGATTCTCGCAAACATAACCGTGTTTCATAAGTTCTAGTAACACTGCAGAAAGCAAACAAATAATAATAATTTATCAAAGCCTCTAAAAACTTACCTTGACATCTGACAAACAAACAAGTTTCCAAACGTCTCGGAACCCAAGAATCTATCATCACCCAATATTTCAATAGCGCGCATCCATTTCGGTTCACAATCTGGAGCGAGCTGACTAATGACATCCCCGTGTTGACTGAACAAAGCTATGGAACGCATTAAGTCACCAACCAAGATAAAATCATCTGCATAATTGGAAGGACATTTATAAGTAATAAACGCATATATATAGTATATGTAAATTCACACGGACCCTTTACTTTTAAATACAGTGCCGATATATTGGTTTGTTTTTTGTATACCAAACACAGTTGCCTCATTTTGCTCCACTTGTACAGTCGTAGAAAACCGCCAATACCAGCTAGTAGTTTGCCATTAACTTCGACAAGCGAGTAACATGGTCCATTGATTCTTTTTTCAGACTTTTTTATCAGTTTATTGTTATCATAATGAAAAATAATAATTCGACCGATTCTTGGTTCCGCTTCATAAGCATAAACTACAGCTGTAGACACTACATAGTATGTGTTCTGATCGTCACCAAGTTGGGCAGAGATTAATGACATTATAGTCTCAGAAGGTGGAAACTGATATGCATGCAACACTTCGAAAGTATTTTGATCTATAATGAGCAAATTATTAATTTCAAGCTGAATGGTTTCTGAATTAGTTGTTGAGTCGCCATCTGGTTTTACGAGAGGCCTTAATGAGTTTGTTATATTTTGAGCTCGCGTAGAAGCACTTTGACGAATGGGATTAACACCATTTGGGCCCTGGACATCTATACGCATTGTAGATACTGCAAAAGTTTGTGAGCTTTCTTGATAAGCAATACGCCGAGGCCCTTCTCCTAAATGGACAGTGCGTATGTGTAGCTTTTGTATCTCGTCAATAGTACCGAATATAACGGAACTATTTGTTGCCAGCGCTAAACTATCTGGATAAGCCTGCGCATTGAGTGAGCACATATGGTTTACTTGTTTTAGATTAACATTTGAAAATACCAATTTGCGATTTGTCGAGTAGATTACAGACGGGCTATCAGAGCACGCGAACACATTGGTTGTATCAAAACATCTAAATGTACGGAGTGTAGTTGGCTGTGTGCCAAGTGTCATCATTTTCTTATCAGTGAGTTTTCCATTGTCCTTGTTCAGAATGAAATAATACATGGATCCATCACCCATTGCGCAAAGTAAATAGTGAATACCTTCAAAGGTAGTCATGAGTATCGAACGGGGTATGATTTCTATTTAACAACAAAACAAAATAAATAAATATGGTAAATAAGAAATTATAATAGTTCAAAAAAGTAACAATGACTGAAATGCGATTAATTGGTTCCATAAAAAATTATTATTATAATAAATCTGATGATTGGACTAAAAATTTTGTTCAAGCCCATTTTAAAACTTTTTGTGAAGTTATCTCTAACACTCTATATATGATATAATACCTTTTTTATTAGAGAGAGCAGGTAATATCACTATTTGTAGTGTTTTGAATTTCATCAAACTGGAGGACCCAAAAAGCCCACATGGAAATCTGTTTCTATACAAACTAGTCCCTCAGTTTTTCAGCTACCTAAAATTTAGCACAGACACGTAGAAGTTGTGTGAGTTGTTCTTTCACTATTAATGTGAAAGGTTGCTCCAATACAAATCCTCAAGTAACCTCAGTGTTTTCTTATTCTTGTGCAACCTTTCCAACAAGTATGAATACTGGGGGAAAATGAGATTGAATTGAATTGAAGGGTAAAACACCATTTCATGCTCTTACATTAAATTTTACCAATAGATGGCTTTGGTTATCTGTTTCTCGCGTCGTATAAGTGCGATTGGGATGCCATAGAAAAATAAGATTTTGTTCTCAAACAGTTGTTAGCAATTTTGGTCTCGTCGATTCCGTTCCGGTTATATTGGTGTCAAAGATGCCCAACGCTCTGGAAGGCCAACTGTCGAAAAAGTCTATGAAATAATGGAAATCGTCTATCAAAACGACAAAATCGAACCATTTCTGAAGCTGGCTGGTAATGTAAAGTGGGTCACTAACGACAACGTCAATCGAAAACGGCCGTGGGAATTGCGGTGAGCCGGCACAAACTATGGACTTTGCAGTGTGTTTTGTGGGATTGGCAGAGTTGTTCCCCTACGGCCAAACTCTTAATTCAGACGGAACAACTGCTAAACCGTTTGAAGGAAGCAATCACCCAGAAGCGGCTAGTTTTGCACAAGAGGAGAGGAATTGTGTACCATCAGAACAATGCCAGGCTACACACATAGATAGTGACTCGCCAGGAGCTGCTGGACCTTGTTATGCATCCACCTTATATTCCGTATCTGGCACCAAGTGATTACCACCTGCTCTTGTATATGGCAAATAATTTTGCTGTTGAAAAATTCTCTTCCAGACAAGTTGTTCCAGTTTTTTTCTAATAGGGGCAATGGTTTCTATGAGAGATTCATGCATGCATTTTTGACCTAATCCGGATTAATCTTACTATGCAAAATAAAGCCTTCTAGTTCAATATTTTTTAACAACCAATGGGACATAAATATAAGAAATTGTTTTAAATTGTTAACGATAACTAATAGTTTTTTTGTTACTTACCTCCATCTAAATTTTCGGTGTAAATAGTATTCATATCCGGTAGCGACAAAATAACGACCGATATGTCAGTCCAAAGACCAACAGCAATAAGATTTGACCTTAATACATTATCCTCCAGTGGTGTTATATCCAAGCAAGCAACTTGATATTTTAGTGTTTTGTGACTCTTTTGCACCAAACATCCGTCTTCGATCTCAATAAAGAAAATGTCACATGCTGACGCTACAACAATTTGTCTTACATTACATGAAACAAGATTAATAGTTTTGCCATCATTTAGTTTCCACTCAGCGGTAAGCGCCTTGGAAGAACTCTTTACAAGACGCACTGAGACTGGTGTAACTTGAATAATCTAATTAAAATTGAATAAACTTAAGTACACTTAAATCCTACAATAGTTATTGACATACCTGTTCATATTCAACATTCGCACAGAAAAACGTTTGTTGGTCGTTTACAAATCCAGGAAATTCCGTTTCTTCCACTTCGTCGCCTGATAATGTCAAAATTTTTGTGTGTCCAATAAAAGCCAAAACCAATGTGTTCTCAAAGCAACTACTATCATCAATACCAGTTTTCAGTGACCACATTCCCTTTATTCCAGGCAAATCAATACATGCTTGTTCATGCATACTAATACCAAACCGTATAATACGTAAGGAACCATCCTTATAGCTTCCCGAACAAGTTATGATTTGATTTTGACCTTGACGATCTAAGTCAACAACAGCAAGATCGAGTATAGGTGCAAGGCTTGTAATGGTTGCCATTGGTGTTACGAGTGGACCGGTTTCATTGGGAGAAGAACTTAAACGTACTAATTGTGAGTCACCATGTCTTGAACCAATGAAAACAAAACCATTATCTAAGTAGGTGATGCACTCCGGAATGGAAATTTCACCTATAATTAAATATTTCACTCAGATAAATCTCATACAATAAACAGCAAAATTCTATACACACCCAAAAATTCAACTCTAATTCCCTTGAGAGAAATGCCTTCTTTTCCATTTTCTACCGTTTCCAAAAACGCCATGAACAATTCTCCAGCCATATTGCCCAGCAAAAAACGAAAGCCATCTACATGTGCATAGCAATGTGGAGGTGGCGTTATAGCAGAGTTGACTGTACCATCTCGAAAAAATATAAATTTACGACCAAGTACAATGAAACCTCCTAATGGTGTAGGCACCGGTATTAGCATATAAGCTTCTTCTTCGATAATTCTCTCTTTCCATTCGACCTTACTAAATTCTTTATTTATTAAATTTATCTCATATGGTTTGACACGACGACCATTATTGCTCTTGTGTATAATTCCTATAGTGGGGTTCACGTTACCATAAAGAAACTCAACATTATAAACATGCAGTTCATCCCATCTAAAAATTGAATTAATTATATAAACTGAAACTTAACAACGGTAAAACAGGTAATACCTCAAATTAGTTGCCTTCAGCTCGCTAGTGTTTTTATCCAAAGGTATTATTGTAAAGAAGCCCATAAACAAACACATACCAATCACACGAGCATCTGGGTCAATGACAGCAATAGGTCCACCTTCTACAGGTTGGCCTACCGAATCTGATACTTTCCCATAGGCTTTGGTTACGATGTTAATGTTGCCGCCTTCAATTATTCGACATTCGAGAATCATAACATAGTAACCTTGAGTTAATATGAAAAGAAGATCCTTTTCAGTACCCTGCAAGTCAAAACAAATAAGATATCGAATAAACTAAACAAAGCATTGTTTAATATTTACCTGTGGCCTAAAATGGCGCATCACAGAAATCTGGCAATTTATGTTGATTTCTTTGAGTGGACGCAAGCCTTCCGGTGTGACTAGATCAATTTCCAATTGGTTATTACGAGCAATGATTAAATTTAGATCTGTAGGTGACGTAAAGTTGGCTGTGGTATGTGTGGAAGAGAAAAAGTAAGCGTAAGTGCTGGCATATCCCATAAACTGGTGTACAATAGCTTTGGATGACTTACCAGTTACACAGCCAACAACTGCAGTCGGCTTCTGTGTTGTAACTATGTAGTGATGCGACATTTTTCTAATACCGTAACGTTTCAACATTTGCAATACGCGTTATGCCCTTTAAGCAGCCAAATAGCGATATTTTCAATATTCAATTTTTTAAATCTCATACAAATATAGTAATGAAATACATACCAAAGTACTGTGAAAAACAATAATCAGAACAGTTTTTAAATAGTATTTTCCTTTTTTCTATTTCCTCCCCACACAAACAATAACGACAGATCACCGCCGAAGAAGAAGTATAAGGTTCTTCACAGAACAACATGAACGTCACTAACGTCAGAAATTTGTGACGCCGCAAACAAAGTGACCATTCGTCCATACAAAGAAAATTAGCGAAACGTCTCAAAGTGAGGGTGACCATCATTGTGAATTTATTGTAAAGCCGCGCTGTCACATATTGCAAAACCAGTTGCAGATTTCAGTACGTTGGTTGAAGATGTGCTGGCAAGTTGCGTTTGCGACGAATGCAAATTGCAGTACATTGGCTGAAGTTGCAGAAACAAGTATATTTTAGCTTTGAATGTTCTTCTTCCAATTGATGCTTTATCGGGAGGTTTTTTTTATTGAACATATTATTTTATTGATCTATTAAGTAATATACATAAATACATCCAATCTTATACGTACATATATTTTGTTCTTTTTTAGAATGTTATACTGCATTCAGACAGCGAGTTCTGGTTAGCCATTCACCATCATCGTTTGCGAGTTGCGAGTTCTGAACGGCTGTTTTTTACTTAACAAAAAAAATTAAAATTTTATTTAAAGTTATTATGTGCCATCATCAGCTGTTTATTGCCCCGCAACAAAAAGAAAGAGACCAAATTTACTAGCAGAACTCGCACAGAACTCGAGTTCTCAGCTACAACAACACCTACAAATTTCGTTTATTTTCCCTGTGGTTGTTGTAATTTGAACTCGAGTTCTGCTCTGTGTGAATGCAGCATTACAACTACATTTTTACATTCTAGTGAACCATATCTTCTTGCCAATTGACTGCTCCATTTGAATTTCTCCCGTATTACTGCTCCATCGTTCGTTGGTCTACCATTCTTTTTGCATTTTTCACGTTGATCAATATCTTCAATGTAACATATTAATATTTACTTATTTACTTAATGTTAAAATAATAATAACTTCATTGACTTACCATTGACGGTGATTTATCCAATATTTTTATGTTTTTCCTTAATTGTACTTTTTTGTTCTTCCACTTTAATGTTTTCAAATTCGAATTCAATTCGCCAAACCCGAAAATCAGAAGCAGAAGTAGTAGCAGAATTGTTGCTGCAATATGTGACAGCGCGGTCACTTAGCCCAATTTAATTCAAATAAGAATTGATTTACAGCAAAAAGAAGTGCGAATAATAAATTATTTTTACAATTCATGTATTTGTTATACTCTTCACGCTTTGACCCATAAAGTATTAACATATATTCTTGCCCAACTCGATGAGACGAAGTTTGGGCGATGTTTTGTTTTAACCAGATGCTGAACCAATAGGGGTACCTCCCATACAAACCCAAATTCAAATCAATGTTCTCATTAGAAAACTTTTTTATTTTTGTTTTATCGGACTGAAATTTGGACGCTTTGAGTGCCTGATCCATATTCACCAACCATATAAATTGTAGAATACTAGGATTACTGGATCGTATAGTTCCCGATAAGTGTGCTCAATACTCGAATATACAGTATATGTTGTATGAAGCCATCCACATATGACACATATTTCATGGAGTCAGTATTAGCGCCATCTACATATGATTATTGGTGTATTGAAACTAGTATGCTCATTGAAAAGAGCGTGAAGATTATTACAACCTTGGTGTAGCCAAAGGTAATCTTCTTTCTGGTTTTTCAATAAAGATACGTGCCACTGATTACCAATACTGCTGCACCCGACACCGTGCGATACGATGAGGTTACCCGAAGAGCTGCCATCCTCTGTATTCTGCCCAATACTTCCTTCTTCTTTCAACATTCAGTGCATCGGCCCACACCTCGCTTCCATAAAGCATTATCGATAGCATTGTGTCCAGGAGATGCTTTCGCCTACTCGCGAGTGGTCCTCCACAGTTTGCCATTAGTCTCGATAGAGAGCTTGACACTCTTGCTGATTTTTCTGCTGCGTGCTGGATTTGTACCCAGTATGTCAGCTTACTGTCAATTCTTACACCCAGGTAATTTAGTGTCTTTGAGGTCTTTAGTGTTTGCGAGAATAAACGCATTTCCATCTCGAGGGGTATGTGTTTTCTCGTAAGAAGAACAAGCTCAGTTTTATCGGCTGCTAGACAAAGACCATGTGACTCTAGCCATGTTTGCGTCCTAATAAGCACTTGGTTTTGCCTGCTATGTACTGCTTCGAGGTTTCGCGCCGTTATGACTGCTGCAATATCATCTGCGTAGCCCCCTAAGTAGCATTCGTCGGGCATTTCAACTCTTAAAATTTCATAGTAGCTTACGTACCACAATTCTGGGCCGAGTATTGAGCTCTGCGCTGCGCCTGCCGTTATCTGCTTCTTTCGATGTCCTCTGCTTGTGTCGTTGATAAGTTCCTGATCTTTCAGGTAGCTACATAGCATCTTCATAATATAGTCCGGTGTTCTATGCTTATCAAGAGCATCTAGCATGACGTCCTATTTTACGCTGTCAAAGGCGTTTTTGACATCGATTGTCGCCACCAGTACTATTGGTCTTGAAAAGTGGTTTATGTTTCGTGCTGATTGCACACTTTTTATCACCTATTCGACTACTCCGATTGTTGACCTGACAACTCTGAACACCTGCTGCCTTACCGATAGGCCACCTGCATCATTTATTGCCGCTGAGATGCGAGGTTTCAGCATCTTTTCTAGGAGTTTCCCTGCCGTGTCCAGCATACATAGTGGTCTGTATGCTGATGGTGTTTCAGGATCTCCTTTGCCTTTGCTGATGAGGACCAACTTTTGTGTTTTCCATTCCATCGGGAAGAGGCCTTCTAACAGACAGCTGTTGTACATGTTTGGCAGTATATCTGGGTGTTCCGCAGCAACAATTTTTAGAACTTCCGCTGGGTTTCCGTCCGGGCCAGGGGCTTTGATGTTCGTTAGGCTTTTAGCAGCTATTGTCATCTCATCTGCTGTGAAAAATGGTGGTGGATTGTTTACCTGGCCCTCTGTGGTGTCCGTTCTCTGTCTGTGTGTTGGAAACAGAGTATTCACGATGTTCTCCATCACATCTTCATCGAGGTTAGGTTTTTTCCTTGCTCCGAGTTTTTTCATTACTTTTTTATATCCAAGCCCCCTCGGGTTCTTGTTTTGTCCCGCCGAAGCTCTTCCCATTTGTCTCGTTTGCTAGTTTGAATGACCGTGCTCAGTGCACTCTTTGCAGTCTTGTATTCGATGAGTTCTGATATAGCTGTGCTATTTTTATTTGTTCTAGTGTATCTCCTTCGGGTCCGAATGCAAGTCTACTTCAGATTTTTAATCTCATCCGTTCACCAATAAGTTGCTTTCTTGGGATGTGCCTTTTTTACGGTTGGCATGCACGCTTGTTTTAAGCTCTTTATTGTAGCTTCCACCTTGATCCTGGCTGGGGCATCCTCATGGTAATTTGGTGGGCTTTCGTCGATTTTGGCGGCAAACTTTCTTTGCATATTTTGAGAACGTTCCATTTCAGTATTCCTTCTTCTACTGTATTGGTGTTTAAACTCCTTTCTGCTATGACATTGTATGTTATGAACTGATGGCCGCTACCTGTGTAGTCTTCAAGAACAGACCACAGCCGTACTTTTTTTTTGCGTAGCCCTCTGACACTAGTGTTATGTCAGGGATTGTGCCATCACATCCAGGTCTTCTGAAAGTTGGCGTAGACCCGGTGTTTACTACTATTAGCCCTGATCTGGTGGCCATATTCAGGATTCGCCGCCCTCTTGTATTCGTCGTCTGCATTCCCCATTCAATAGCCTTTGAATTGAAGTCTCCGGCTACAATAATATCATCATTCAGCTTTCGTGGAACATATCATTATGTCAATAATCTAATTTAATTTATGTACAAATAAATAGGGGTTTTAAACTTTTATTCAGATGCATTCTTATACAAATACAATAATACTAATTTTTATACACCTTCGTTTAAATTATATGAAAAACCATTTTCTTTGCGTTTTTTTCCTACAATAGAATGATTTCTAATGTATTCTTGGAAGGTCCTCTAAAACTTTTAAAACATCATCAACTTTGGCGTCCTTCTTTTCCCCATTTAACGTCAACTGAAACAACAATTTATATTTTAAGTATAATATTGAGAATTTAAAGTTGAAAACTTTACCTTCAAACCAGATACGGCTTCATACATTTTGTCTCGAGTTAATTCAAGAAAACTTTCAATTAGATCGCCATCAATAAAATCCTCAATATTTTGAAACATTTTATAATTTCGGTAATTTGAGTCATAAACTTTGCCAACTGGCTTGATTATAACTTTTAAACGATCCTCCAATCTGTGAAGAAAATCATAAAAATCGTGCGGTATTTGAGTTATAATTCCAATGGCACCACTAACGGTGCCATAGAATGCACAGCCAGAGGATGGTGCCGTTCGATCACCAATATTTTGCATAACCAATGAGCCATGACGGAAAACATTCACCATATCACCTAAATTAAAACGGGTCAATTCTCGCAACAAGTACCGTCCTTTATAAGTTCCAGCGGCACTGCAGAATGCGAAGAAATAATAATAATTTATCAAAGACTCTGGAAACTTACCTATCTTTCTGACAAACAAACAAGTTTCCAACCGTATCGGAACCCAAGAATGTATCGTCATCCAATATTTCAATAGCGCGCATGCATTTCAGTTCACAATTTCGAGCGATCTGTTCAATAAGACCCACTCTTACTTTATATTGGAACAAAGTTATGGAACGCGTTAAATTACCAACCAAGACAAAATCATCTACATAATTGGAAGGAAATTCATAAGTAATAAACGGATATATGGTATACTTATATTCACACGTACCCTTTACTTTTAAAAAAAGTGCCAATATATTGGTTTGTATATTGTACTCCAAGCGCAGTTTTTTTTTGGGGGTCAACTGGTATAATCGTAGAAAATTGCCAATACCAGCTATTATTTTGCCATTAAATTCGACAAGCGAGTAACATGATTTTTCAATTATTCTTTCAGACACTTTTGTTAGTTTATTGTCATCATAATGAAAAATTATAATTCGACCGACATGTGATTCCATTTCATTAATATTATCTACTGCTGTAGACACTACATAGTATGTGTTCTTATCGTCACCAAGTTGGGCAGACATTAATGATATTATAGTCTCAGATGGTGGAAACTGATGTGCATGCAACACTTCGAAAGTTTTTTGATCTATAATGAGCAAATTATTAATTATAAGCTCTTGAGTAGTTTCTGAATTAGTTGTTGAGTCGTCATCTGGTTTTAGGGCAAGGCTTAATGAGTTTGTTATATTTTGAGCTCGCGTAGAAGCACTTTGACGAATGGGATTAACACCATTTGGGCCCTGGACATCTATACGCATTGTAGATACTGCAAAAGTTTGTGAGCTTTCTTGATAAGCAATACGCCGAGGCCCTTCTCCTAAATGGACAGTGCGTATGTGTAGCTTTTGTATCTCGTCAATAGTACCGAATATAACGGAACTATTTGTTGCCAGCGCTAAACTATCTGGATAAGCCTGCGCATTGAGTGAGCACATATGGTTTACATGTTTTAGATGAACATTTGAAAATACCAATTTGTGATTTGTCGAGTAGATTACAGACGGGCTATCAGAGCACGCAAACACATTGGTTGTATCAAAACATCTAAATGTACGGAGTGTAGTTGGCTGTGTGCCAAGTGTCATCATTTTCTTATCAGTGAGTTTTCCATTGTCCTTGTTCAGAATGAAATAATACATGGATCCATCACCCATTGCGCAAAGTAAATAGTGAATACCTTCAAAGGTAGTCATGAGTATCGAACGGGGTATGATTTCTATTTTACAACAAAACAAAATAAATAAATATGGTAAATAAGAAATTATAATAGTTCAAAAAAGTAACAATGACTGAAATGCGATTAATTGGTTCCATAAAAATTTATTATTATAATAAATCTGAAGATTGGACTAAAAATTTTGTTCAAGTCCATTTTAAAACTTTTTGTGAAGTTATCTCTAATATTCTACATATGATATAATACCTTTCTTATTAGAGAGAGCAGGTAATATCACTATTTGTAGTGTTTTGAATCTCATCAAACTGGAGGACCCAAAAAGCCCACATGGAAATCTGTTTCTATGCAAACTAGTCAGTTTTTCAGCTACCTAAAATTTAGCACAGACACGTAGAAGTTGTGTTTGGTGGGATTGGCAGAGTTGTTCCCCTACGGCCAAACTCTTAATTCAGACGGAACAACTGCTGAACCGTTTGAAGGAAGCAATCACCCAGAAGCGGCTAGTTTTGGACAAGAGGAGAGAAATTGTGTACCATCAGAACAATGCCAGGCTACACACATAGATAGTGACTCGCCAGGAGCTGCTGGACCTTGTTATGCATCCACCTTATATTCCGTATCTGGCACCAAGTGATTACCACCTGCTCCTGTATATGGCAAATAATTTTGCTGTTGAAAAATTCTCTTCCAGACAAGTTGCTCCAGTTTTTTTCTAATAGGGGCAATGGTTTCTATGAGAGATTCATAATGCAATGTCCTGCAAAAAGTGAACAAGTTAAAGAACAAAACGATGCATTTTTGACCTAATCCGGATTAATCTTACTATGCAAAATAAAGCCTTCTAGTTCAATATTTTTTAACAACCAATGGGACATAAATATAAGAAATTGTGTTAAATTGTTAACGATAACTAATAGTTTTTTTGTTACTTACCTCCATCTAAATTTTCGGTGTAAATAGTATTCATATCCGGTAGCGACAAAATAACGACCGATATGTCAGTCCAAAGACCAACAGCAATAAGATTTGACCTTAATACATTATTCTCCAGTGGTGTTATATCCAAGCAAGCAACTTGATATTTTAGTGTTTTGTGACTCTTTTGCACCAAACATCCGTCTTCGATCTCAATAAAGAAAATGTCACATGCTGACGCTACAACAATTTGTCTTACATTACATGAAACAAGATTAATAGTTTTGCCATCATTTAGTTTCCACTCAGCGGTAAGCGCCTTGGAAGAACTCTTTACAAGACGCACTGAGACTGGTGTAACTTGAATAATCTAATTAAAATTGAATAAACTTAAGTACACTTAAATCCTACAATAGTTATTGACATACCTGTTCATAAGCAACATTCGCACATAAAAACGTTTGTTGGTCGTTTACAAATCCAGGAAATTCCGTTTCTTCCACTTCGTCGCCTGATAATGTCAATATTTTTGTGTGTCCAATAAAAGCCAAAACCAATGTGTTCTCAAAGCAACTACTATCATCAATACCAGTTTTCAGTGACCACATTCCCTTTATTCCAGGCAAATCAATACATGCTTGTTCATGCATACTAGTACCAAACCGTATAATACGTAAGGAACCATCCTTATAGCTTCCCGAACAAGTTATGATTTGATTTTGACCTTGACGATCTAAGTCAACAACAACTAGATCGAGTATAGGTGCAAGGCTTGTAATGGTTGCCATTGGTGTTACGAATGGACCGGTTTTACTGGGTGAAGAGCTTAAACGTACTAATTGTGAGTCACCATGTCTTGACCCAATGAAAATAAAACCATTATCTAAGTAGGTGATGCACTCCGGAATGGAAATTTCACCTATAATTAAATATTTCACTAAGATAAATTTCATACAATAAATGGCAAAATTCTATACACACCCAATAATTCAACTCTAATTCCCTTGAAAGAAATGTCTCCTTTTCCATTCTCTACCGTTTCCAAAAACGCCATGAACAATTCTCCAGCCATATTGCCAAGCAAAAAACGAAAGCTATCTACATGTGCATAGCAATGTGGAGGTGGAGTTATAGGAGAGTTGATTGTATCATCGCGACAAAATACAAATTTACGACCAATTACAATGGATCCTCCTAATGGTTCAGGCACCGGTATAACCATATAAGCTTCTTTTTCTCTAATTTTCATTTTCCATTCGACATTATTGAATTTTTTTTGTAATAAATTTATCTCATATGCTTTGACACAACGACCATTATTGCTCTTGTGTATGATTCCTATAGTGGGGCTCACGCAACCATAAAGAAACTCAACATTATAAACATGCAGTTCATCCCATCTAAAAATTGAATTAGTTATATAAACTGAAACTTAACAATGGTAAAACAGGTAATACCTCAAATTAGTTGCCTTCAGCTTGGTTTTGTTTTTATGCAAAGGTATTATTGTAAAGTAACCCATAGTCAAACACATACCAATCACACGAGCATCTGGGTCAATGACAGCAGTAGGTCCACCTTCTACAGGTTGGCCTACCGAATCTGATACTTTCCCATAGGCTTTGGTTACGATGTTAATGTTGCCGCCTTCAATTATTCGACATTCGAGAATCATAACATAGTAACCTTGAGTTAATATGAAAAGAAGATCCTTTTCAGTACCCTGCAAGTCAAAACAAATAAGATATCGAATAAACTAAACAAAGCATTGTTTAATATTTACCTGTGGCCTAAAATGGCGCATCACAGAAATCTGGCAATTTATGTTGATTTCTTTGAGTGGACGCAAGCCTTCCGGTGTGACTAGATCAATTTCCAATTGGTTATTACGAGCAATGATTAAATTTAGATCTGTAGGTGACGTAAAGTTGGCTGTGGTATGTGTGGAAGAGAAAAAGTAAGCGTAAGTGCTGGCATATCCCATAAACTGGTGTACAATAGCTTTGCATGACTTACCAGTTACACAGCCAACAACTGCAGTCGGCTTCAGTGTTGTAACTATGTAGTTATGCGACATTTTTCTAATACCGTCACGTTTTAACATTTGCAATACGCGTTATGCCCTTTAAGCAGCCAAATAGCGATATTTTCAATATTCAATTTTTTAAATCTCATACAAATATAGTAATGAAATACATACCAAAGTACTGTGAAAAACAATAATCGGAACAGAGATTTTAAATAGTATTTTCCTTTTTTCTATTCCCTCCCCACACAAACAATAACGACAGATCACCACCGAAGAAGAAGTATAAGGTTCTTCACAGAACAACATGAACGTCACTAACGTCAGAAATTTGTGACGCCGCAAACAAAGTGGCCATTCGTCCATACAAAGAAAATTAGCGAAACGTCTCAAAGTGAATGTGACCATCATTGTGAATTTATTGTAAAGCCGCGCTGTCACATATTGCAAAACCAGTTGCAGATTTCAGTACGTTGGTTGAAGATGTGCTGGCAAGTTGCGTTTGCGACGAATGCAGTACATTGGCTAAAATTGCAGAAACAAGTATATTTTAGCTTTGAATGTTCTTCTTCCAATTGATGCTTTATCGGGAGGTTTTTTTATTGAACATATTATTTTATTGATCTATTAAGTAATATACATAAATACATCCAATCTTATACGTACATATATTTTATTCTTTTTAGAATGTTATACTGCGTTCAGACAGCGAGTTCTGGTTAGCCATTCACCGTCATCGTTTGCGAGTTGCGAGTTCTGAACGGCTGGTTTTGTTTTAATTATACACGTTGTAGCAATTGTGAGAAATAAATTTGATGAAAAATACATGAAATAAAAAAATTTGTAGTATATGCCCATAGTTCTGGCAGCTCCCTTCTTCATTCCTGCTACATACATAAGTAGTTTGTTAATACTTTACAAAAAAAATTAAAATTTTGAGTGTTTTTTATTTTTTTTTGTTTTTTTTTTTAAATAAAATAAAAAAATTTGAATTTCTCCCGTATTACTGCTCCATCGTTCGTTGGTCTACCATTCTTTTTGCATTTTTTACGTTGATCAATATCTTCAATGTAACATATTAATATTTACTTATTTACTTAATGTTAAAATAATAATAACTTCATTGACTTACCATTGACGGTGATTTATCCAATATTTTTATGGTTTTCCGTAATTGTGCTTTTTTGTTCTTCCACTTTAATGTTTTTAAATTCAAATTCAATTCGCCAAACCCGAAAATCAGAAGCAGAAGTAGTAGCAGAATTGTTGCTGCAATATGTGACAGCGCGGTCACTCAGCCCAATTTAATTCAAATAAGAATTGATTTACAGCAAATAGAAGTGCGAATAATAAATTATTTTTACAATTTCTGTATTTGTTATATTCTTCACTCATTGACCCATAAAGTATAAACATATATTCTTGCCCAACTCGATGAGACGAAGTTTTGTTTTAACCAGACGCTGAACCAATAAGGGGTACCTCCAATACAAACCCAAATTCAAATCAATGTTCTCATTAGAAAACTTTTTTATTTTTTGTCTTATCTGACTGAAATTTGGACGCTTTGAGTGCCTGATCCATATTCACCAACCATATAAATTGTAGAATACTAGGATCGCTGGATCGTATAGTTCCCGATAAGTGTGCTCAATACTCGAATATACAGTATATGTTGTATGAAGCCATCCACATATGACACATATTTCATGGAGTCAATATTAGCGCCATCTACATATGATTATTGGTGTATTGAAACTAGTATGCTCATTGAAAAGAGCGTGAAGATTATTACAACCTTGGTGTAGCCAAAGGTAATCTTCTTTCTGGGTTTTCAATAGTTTGTTTAAATTCAACTGGTAGTTGCGATTACGAAAACAGCTGGTATGTGATGTGCAAATATGCATAATTGTGAAAATATGAATTTCATTGATTTGTGACTTTGCGTAAAGACTCTTACAGCGTCACGTTTAGCACTGACCCAGATAATAGTGTATTCACATCGGAGCGTATTCGAATCCATTGTGATGCGGGTATTGATTCGAATCAGATTTGACAACAACCACAAGGGAAATGACGTCATTCAGGGGTTGTTTTTTGTAGAATGTGATTCAAATCAATAGTCGAATCAAGAATGGATGCGCTTTGATTCTATGATTCATAATGGTCATTCGCGTTAGTGTTGGTCAATTTCTGAATTTTCTAGGTGATTTTTTGTCGGTCTTCCTCTTTCGTTTTGCGCGCCAATATAAACCAGCTGATGACAGCACATAATATATTTAAGCAAAATGCAAATTGTTAATTTTAATTATAATTTTTGTAAAATAAGTAACAGGAATGAAAAAGGGAGCTCCAAGAACTATGTGCATATTCTACAAAATGTTCTTAAACATGTATATTTCGCAAATTTTCAGTTTTAATTTTGCCAACGTGCGCGCAAAGTTGTACGTGTGTGTATAATCAAAACAAAAAAACAGCTGTTCAGAGCTCACTAGGACACACTGTGGACGAAAACTTTTAACTCACTGTGGAAAGGCTATTAGACATGATGATGAGGGAAGATGGATGGAGGTAAATGAGAAATTGAAATAAAAGTAATTTAGAACAACAACAATACCAAATTTTGTTCATTTTCCATATTGTTGTTGCAGAATAGACACCCATCTTGGCTACGTTTGTGCTAAACGCGACGTAGCGCCAAACTTCACAGGAATACTCTTCAGACTATGCTTGAGTTTTTCCGAAAGTTTCATCAAAATTGGTTCAGTAATTTCGGAATCTATACATATGTATATATTCCGATTACTTTTTCGTGATCAGCAGGTACAATATAAATTAAAAGTTGTTGTCATTAGGTTAGGTTAGGTGGCAGCCCTCAGACGAGAGGCTCACTTAGGCACAAAAAAGAGAGTATGGTGAAGCACAGTCTCCTCCTCTTCTTCAGAGCCACAACTACGGCAGAAATCGTAATGCGGAAGCCCAAGTCTACCAGCATGTTTGCCTATGACGCAATGACCCGTTAGTACGTTTATGGTTTTGCTTATGTAGGTTCTACCGAGATTGAGCAGCTGATCGGTGCGTTTCCTCTTCATATTAGACCAGGTTTGCCTAGCTATGCTGCAAGTGTCTTCTTCAACCCAGAGAGCTTTGGCTTTTACTTGGTAGAATGTTCTGACAATGAGCTTCACTGTTACTAACGGAATTCCAGCAGGAGACGTTACATCCTCGTTCGTCAGCTTCACAGTTGCCCACAATGTTTCTATGTCGGGGCACCCAGCACAATTGTGTAGGTACGTGACAGGATAGAGTATCTAGGGAAGAGCGGCAATCCGCGACAAGCTCGGATGTAGTGTATACACCCGAGAGGGATTTTATTGCCGCTTGGCTATCTGTGTAGATATTAATATGCGACTTCGGAGTGTAGTTATATAGAAGGCACCGGGAGGCCATTAGTATGCCCATTACTTCTGCTTGAAAGACGCTACCGTGGTCAAGACAGGCGAAAACTGGGCTTTAAGCTTGGCTTGTTCGAGAAGATGCCGCAGCCGACTTTCTTCACCAATTTGGAGTCATCTGTGTAGATGTCAATGAAGTTAGGTTTTAGAACTTTACCGTCCATCCAATCCTCCCTACTGGAGATGTGAGTGGAGAGCTTCCGGTTAAAGTAGGCTGAGGTACATACTTAGTCGACTGTCGGGGGGACAGATGGACGCGTCCCAGAATGTTTTTTTTTTTTTTTTTTTTGTATCGGAAGTGAAGCATCGAAAACCTACCCGGTCTACAACCGGATTGCGGGACTTTAACCTCGCTAAACACTTCCGCCCCTAGTCCTATCGTCCTCCCGGAACTGTTTATTAGATATTACGTCGGGAGGAAGGTTGAGCATTGCTGCTCAAAAGTCAATCGGTCCTAGTTTAGTAGGTCACCTATTGTGTTGTGTTGTTATCGTACGTGGGTCGTGGCTACTCGTCAGTATTCTATGATCCCCCGTCCGGCACTCTCTGCAACGTCTGCATATTTCTCTGCCACTATGGTTCTTTGCAGAAGATCCTACGCCGCTTGACAGTGATTCAGGTTGATTTGAATTACCTTTATACCTTCCTGGTTTTCAATGCCTCTTTAAATACCGGGCAGGTTTTGCATCCCGGCTCTTGACTTGCCATCGTCGGATCTTTCTTTGCACACAACATGCATTTCGGGCTACTACTGCAATTTTTTGCTATGTGTCCCTCCACGCCACACCTTATGCAGCACCTTGACCTATCCTCATTCTTGCATGACCGAGATATATGTCTAGAGTACTAAGCATTTGAAACACTTCTTCAATGCCACGTTTGATCTAATACGGCAGGTAACCCATCCAATCTTCACCGCATCTTGCCCTAGGGTGCCACTGACCATAACCCTCAGCTCTTCTGTTTCCGCGCCTTTCGTCATTAGCTCTAGCAGAAGGTCACCATTTTGCGTTCTGCGAATCCTATGCACCGACTCTGTAAGGCCACCACAATTCGGGTCGGCTTTCATCCTTTTCATGATATCAGCATAAGTTCCCTCCTTATGACGATGGATAACCAAAGCATTTTATATGCTTCCTGAACCCAGCAATCTGCATGCTTTTCTTCTTTGGTTTTCCAACCGTTTGGCATTGGTCAAGCCTTAGGTGCGCTTTGCTCTCCTTTTGTTAGGTTGCTTTTTCCCCACGCCGATGCTATCTCCTCCCGTTTGTCGATTAGGTTGCACCAATACCTTCGTTGGTTTATCCTTTACACCTGGTGGGAGCCCCGTTTTGCCAGGATGGCGCTTTTGGGGTGGTTCACCCGAAGCCAGCGGCGACGTACGAGCGCTAGCTCCGCATAAGCTGGGTGTTGTCTGCGCAAAACTCTCTCTTGTTTTTTCCCCTGGAGCAGTTTCACCATAATCCGCTATCTCCTGTACTGCCAAGAGATACAGTCGGCTAATACTATCGATTGTATCTCTCATTGGCTGATGGACAGATCTTCTTTTGCCATTTTCCAACATTGCGACCAACCAACCAATTTTCCAACCGAGCTTTTTGAAGGAGTCAGCTCCACCCTCGGTTAAGTTTCGCCTGTTGGATTGGGGGCTAAGTAGAAATGGAGTGGTAGGACCGTCTGCTTCCAGCACGTCTACATCGCTACTCTCGTCTTCCACTGTTGGCGGTACCGTTGCCTGCTCTGTCTCCATCGGGGGGGATTGCGGCGTCTTCGTGCTCTTCCTAAAAGGGTCCGAGACAGCTAAAAAGTCTGAACTTGTAGCATTCGATGATACAGGAGCAAAGTTGGCCACTCCTGCATCACTGCGGTCATAGGATCTCGACGACTGGGAGCCCGCTTTCTCACCCACCATAGCCGCCGGTACTAGGCTTCCGACACCTTGCACCGTAATTTGGTACTTCCACTTTTGTTTTTCTGTCTGGGTTCCTACCCATAGCCGTTTACCTTCAGCCAGGTCTAATACAGCCGCCCCTGACATGGGAACAGATGCTGACCAGGAAGTCTCCCATTCTGGGAACCGTCGCGCCTGGATTTTTTCGCCTTCTCGCATCAGCTAACCAACTGACGGATGTCAGATCATCGTCCAGAAGCGCCACGTGGAGGCTGCGAGCTACTTGGGGTGTACCCAAGAGGATAGTGCTGGACTTCGCCAGGTTAAAGCCAATCAAGAACATTACCCCGCTTCCGTCCCAGAATTCTTACATGGCCCTGTATGTGACTAGTCCAGCAACCTATGCTGCTAAGTCTAATGGCATAACATTTGGCATACTGCTCAGCCAAAAGAATGGTTGGTATCCAGTTGAGGATTGCAAACAGTTGCCATTCTACTGACCTTGTCAAGAGGTTTTTGGTTAACTGGTTTGTGGCAGGCAGGCCACCAGAAAACGGTTCCATACAGAAGATTGGGCTCCACCACAGCTGCGTCGAGCCATGTTGTGATACGGTTGTTAAGACCCCAGCTAGCACCCAGGGCTCTCTTACAGCAGTAGAGAGCACACGAGGCCCTTCGTGACCTTTCCAGGATGTTTGCCTTCCAACTTAGCTTGGAGTCAAGAACTAGGCCTAGATACTTCGCTTGTTGGCTTATATTTAGGCGAGTGCCTTCGAGTTTTGGTGGGGGAAAGTCGGGAATTTTGTACTAGCAATGTCATCGGCATAAGCTATGACACGGTATCCGGTTCGTTCCAGTTTACTTAGCAGGGAGTTGACGGCCAAGTTCCTGATGAGAGGAGAGAGCACGCCACTTTGCGGCGTATCTCTGTATACGGCACTCGTAGCGTTGACCTTTCACACAGTGTAATTAATAAACAATTTTTGAAACTCAACAATTTTTCCAAAACTATGTGTACATATATGCAAAGACTATTAAAATTTGTTGCAAAATTGTGCACAAAACCAAACAACAGCAACGACCCGCACTTTCCTTCTCGACAAACGCAAATTCAGAATGAGAGCTCTGTTGTATGTTCACTCGCAACAACAAAAATGACGACACAGACTAAGAGAGAGGCAGAGAGAAAAAGAAAAGCATCTTCGGCTCTTCGTAAAAACACACATCAGGAAAGCATTTTTTATCTTTCTCTCTTTCTCATGTCATGGAGCAAACCAATGTGCAATGTGTATGCCTCCTCTACCTTTTTTCCCACACATCATCACATATGATTACTGTAACGCTTTTTTTGGACTTACACCTCGCTAAAAAAGTTTCACTTCAAAAACTGACATGGTTGCACAACCAAAGACTATTAAAATACAGAGCGCTCAATTTAAGTGGTGTGCCTCTTAATTTAAGTAGTGTGTCTCTTCATTTTTAAGCCCAACAACAAATTGTGTGATTGGTTACTCGAGATTTACCCGAGATTACACTCAATTGTTGTTGGATTTACTCTTATTTTCCTCTTGGATTACTCTACAAAAATATCTCCGCTTAAATTGAGCGAGTTATCTGCTCTATATGTTTTATACTCTTTGGCATAACCCTTCTATGCAATGTAGACTTTGGTTGCATAAATATCAAAATATCAGTCGGAATCTTCTAATTTCTGATGCTGATGAACAGCTGACGAATCAAACACACTGCAGGTGAATGTGCGCTGATTTTTCAGCACGCTTACCAACTCAGCTATGTTGGATCGATCAACCATGTTCGATTTTATCAGCTGCTGGGGTGCACTGATTACACTTATTTTGCATTGAATTATAATATTAGTTTGTACATTAACATACAATAAACAATAGTCTTACTAAGGGTACTACTCCCAGGCACCATTTGAAGATTTTGTATGTTCCTCCCCAAAAGTTATTGTTGAGGTCTTCGTATAGGTTCTACAAGTATAAACTTTTGCTCCTCTGGATGGACTTCCGCAACTCAGCACGTTTTGCTTGGTATTCGGCCTGCCGGCATAAGAAAGTTTCTCTTCGCCTTCTATGTACATTCCTTTGTGAGCCGCATGATCTTACCATTCCACCAATAATTTAGTGTACGCCGATTATTTCGAACTACTTCGAGCTGAAGGCCATACCTCAACTGATCCGTCTAGCTGACCAATTCGTTTAAAGCTTCGATCACATGCTTTATTGGGTTGCTTATTACAACTTGGATTACGGTGCATTTGGTAAAAGCGTCGATTATGACCATAAAATGCTCTTTGCGTTTAGCGCTTTTCAGGAATAGGCCCAAATGAACAATGTGGACAGTATCGAATGGAATTAGAGCGGTGTCGTCGAAATAATACTGTCCCTTTTTGTGACCACTCAGTTGGTTGTCATAGGCACAGCCGACGCAAACCTTTATGTATGCTTTTACAAATTTGCGCATTTGCGGGAAATAGTTTCTCGACACTCATGTGACCTGAGTTATCTTGGCATTCTTGCAGAATATAATTTCGAATTTGTTTCGGGACTATCCACAAAAGTTTGCTATTGTATTTGCAATATAGTCTCCCCACTTCATGATAAATACCCCATTCTCGGTTGTACCATCTACTTGTTGTACTTCTACTTCGAATTCCTGTATACGTTGCCACCATCTGGCTATTCTAGGGGGCTTTTCCATGGTTGTACATAGTGCGCTAAAGCTCCAAGCTCATAGCTGTGATATTTGGTTTCGTACTATGAAGTGGATCGGCTATAATACGCAATGCGGTGCAGTTGCTCGTTTTCTTTTCTCTGTAACAGTACAGCGTCTAGTCCAATTGTTCTAGAATTGATGTGTAACTCGTGCTCGGCATTTATGCGGTAGCTGGCGAGTGCGGGTTTAGCTACCATGCAGTCCAGTTGAGCAGTTGGTTTACAATGGCTCGGATATGATTGTGTATCCGGCGACAAATTTTCGTAAGTATCGACTGAGTCCTACGAATCATTTAATGTCACTAGAACTTTACGGTGGCGGAAACTTGGCGGTCACGTTCGTTTTATTTCTCCGGGGCATGAGCCTGGGTGATTTCAATGTTCTAGGAAGGTAATCGTTGGTCAATCCGAAACCTGTAGAATACGTTGTTGCTTTTCGAGCATTTCGTCATTCGTGTTACTGCCCACTAATATGTTGTTCACATATCATGGATCATATCACCCTTCCTAACACGCTGTTGCAACTGTGTCATAAGTTGGTTGAACGCCGCGGGTGCATTTCGTAATCCAAATGGAAAGCGTTTCAATTCATACAACTCATCTGGCGTGATGAAAGCAGTTTATTTGCGGGCTGCAGGCTCGAGTGTGTTCGTTACAATATTAATGTAATGTAATTTTAACTTTATTCATTTGTTAGTGAATAGAATTTTAAGTTTGTCGAGAAGTTTGTAACACATAGAAGGAGACATCGGAGACCCCATCAGTTCGATGAGACGATTTGATAAAACCATTTCCGTCTGTCCGTCTGTATGTATGAAAACTATTGTCTCAGTTTTTGAGCTGAAATTTTGCACGAAGTTACGCCATCAACATGTGACACATATATCATAGAGTCAGTATTTATTTTTTTTTTTTTAATTCCTTGATATAATGTACGAATACAAGATATCGCTCCTAATCGGAGCATAGGGCGGAAACAAAAGCTCTCTAACGGTTTCTATCAGTTGCTAAGTATCTTAGCTCATTCCAAGTAGCTATGGCTCTGCTCTCACTGTGAACGGTGCGTATCCATGTTTGACGAGGACGACCTCTTCTTCGGTTGCCCTGCGGATTCCATTGGAAGGCCATCTTTGCTATGTTGTCATCTTCCCTACGCAAAGTGTGGCCTATCCAACTCCATTTCCGCTCTTTTATTTCGGCGCTAACAGGATGACTGTTGGTTAGCAGCAGCAGTTGTTCATTTGTGACCGTTCTGGGTTAGAAAATACGGCATATAATCCGTAAACATTTGTTAGCGAAGGTTTGGAGTGCTCGGCATATGCGTTCTGATACTAGCCATGTCTCTCGGAAGCGGGGGTGCAACTACAAGGCAATGTCGCTGATTGGCTTTAACTTGGCGAAGTCCAGTACTATCCTTGTGTGTACACCCCAAGCAGCTCGCAGCCTCCACGCGGCGCTTCTGGACGATGACCAATCTGACACCCGTCAGTTGGTTAGCTAATGCGAGAAGGCGTAAAATCCAGGCGCGACGGTTCCCAAAATGGGCGGCTTCCTGGTCAGCGTCTGTTCCCATGTCAGGGGCGGCTGTAATATACCTGGCTGAAGGTAAACGGCTATGGGTAGGATCCCAGACAGAAAAACAAATATGGAAGTGGAAGGAAATACGATTGTTACGGTGCAAGGTGTCGGAAACCTAGTACCGGCGGCTATGGTGGGTGAGAAAGCGGGCCCCCAGTCGTCGAGATCCTATGACCGCAGTGATACAGGAGTGGACAACTTGGCTCCTGTATCATCTAATGTTACAAGTTTGATTGATCACCTAGCAGTCCCTGATCCGTTTCGGAGAAGCACAAAAACTCCGCGTTCTCCGATCGAAATAGGGCAGACAGCGGGACAAACGTCGGTACCGTCTACCGTGGAAGAGGAAAGTAGTGTCCAAGATCCGTTGGATGCAGGTGGGTCTTCCAGCCCACAGCTACTAAGCCCGCAATCCAAAAGGCGGAACGCAAGCGAGGATGAACTCGATTCCTTCAAACAGCTTGGCTGCAAAATTAAGGAGTTGATTGCAATGATGGACAATGGGAAACGAAGAACGGTCCATCAGCCTATGAGGGAAGCAATCGGTAGCATCAGCCGACTGTATCTGATGGCAGTCCAGGATATGGCTGTTGACTACGGAACCGCAGCAGTAGGAAATACGAGGGAAAAGTTCGCGCAGACAACGCCGGGCTTATGTGGAGCAACCGCTCCCATGTTGCCACTGCCACTGGGTGAATCAACCCCACAGCGCCACTGTGACATCGCGGAGATCCCACCTGGCCTACGGGTGAAAGTTGGTCCAATGAAAGAAAAGCTATCTGAGGGGCTACCTGGAGGAAACACTAAAGGAGAAAAAAAGCAGCCCTCTTTGAAAGGAGGGCAAAGTGCACCGAAGCCGCCGCTAGTTGAGAAGGGCAAGAAGGAAAGCGGGAAGAATGCAGAGGTCAGGAGGACCAAACCTGACAAGGAGTGGACAGAGGTACGACGTAAGTCACGGAAGAAGAAGGAAACGGAGAAGACACAGCGGATGCGCCCTGATGCCATCGTTATCTCCAAGCGAGGTGATGCAACCTATGCCGACATGCTTAGGCTGATTAAACAGCAGCCAGAACTGGAGGATTTCGGCACTAAAGTTAACAAAATAAGGAAAACCCGCAAAGGAGAGCTTCTGCTGGAGCTAAAAGGAGGAGGCAAAACCAGAGCAAGGGAATATGAAGGAGCCTTAATTAAAGCTTTGGAGGAAAAAGCTTCAGTTAAGACTCTTTGTCAGCAAACATTGGTGGAATGTTGGGACCTGGACGAAGTCACCACACGAGAGGAGGTGTGCGAAGCCATACGCACTCAAATTCCAGCCCTCAGTAACATGGAGGCGTCAGCGGTTAAGTCTATGCGTAGGGCAAGATATGGGACTCAAACTGCCACTATTGAGCTCCCTGCCGCTGAAGCCAAACTGATTATGGATGCGGGACATATACGAGTCGGATGGGTTCGGTGCAGGATACGCGGTAATATCGCACCGATCAGATGTTATCGCTGCCTCAACTACGGGCATGTCTCCCACCAATGCGAAAGCACGGTGGATCGCACAGGCGAATGCTTACGTTGCGGCAAAAAAGGCCACATAGCCAGAGGTTGCCAAGCAGCACCGAAGTGCTCAATATGTGAAGACGGGGACAAAAATCACGCTACAGGCTGTTTCCAGTGTCCTATGTATAAAAGAGCGATGTTGCAGCTAAGCAAAAATGGTTAAGGTGATCCAAATCAACCTTAATCACTGCAGGGCCGCCCAGGATCTATTGTATCAGACCATTACTGAAAGGCGCATTGATGTTGCAGTCGTATGTGAACCTTACCGTGTACCTCAGGCGAATAACACGTGGGTAACTGATCAGACGGGAGGGGCCGCAATCTGGGCCTGTGGCCAACTCCCAATAGAATCCAGTGGCCCATCGACCAACAAGGGATTTGCTTATGCCAGAGTTAAGGGGATCCACATTTTCAGTTGCTACGCACCACCAAGTGACGACCTAGCAACTTTCAATGAGTTCCTCGACGTTCTTGTATACAATGCTCGCGGAAAATCTCCTCTTCTAATTGCTGGGGACTTCAACGCTTGGGCTATTGAATGGGGAAGCACCAGAACTAATGCTAGAGGTTCGGCTATCTTGGAGGCATTTGCCGCCTTAGACATCACTCTCCTCAATACGGGTAACAAGGTGACTTTCCAAAATAGCCGCGGAGAGTCATTCATTGACATTAGTTTTGCCAGTAGGTCTCTTGCCCACCTCTCAAAATGGGAAGTACTAGATGTCCTCACACTCAGCGATCACAATGCAATCGAAATAAACACCACGAATGCATGTCCTCGCCGTAGCTGTAGACCAAGCGCGAAAGCTCAAAAGAACGGATGGAAAGTAGGCATGCTAGACATATCCATGCTAGACTACATGCTGGAAGGAGTTAACTTGCAGGGATCTGCACAGCAACAAGTTAAGGGCCTAATGAAAGCTGTTACTGATGCATGCGATGCCTCAATGCCCAGAAAAGGAAGAAATAATCGGCATACACCAAATTATTGGTGGAATGCTGAGATAGCGCAGCTAAGAAGGGAGTGCATCAGATGTAGAAGGCAAGCACAAAGAGCAAGGGGATCAGAAAATTTTGTACGTCGGCAGGCCGAATACAAGGCGAAACGTGCTGAGTTGCGGAAATCCATCCAAAGGAGTAAAAGCATACACTTTCGGGACCTATGTGAAGACCTCAACAACAACCCTTGGGGAGGAGCTTACAAACTTGTCAAACGACGCCTGGGAGGAGTCGCCGGCCCAGCGCCGATCGGTGCAGCGGCTATGTTAGATATTGTGCGAAACCTCTTCCCGCAACATGAGCGCACACATTGGACAAGGGAAGCTGTCTTGGAGCCCATTCCCACAATTACGGCAGATGAGCTTCTGGACGCCTCCAAAAAAACAGACAGCAAGAAGACCCCTGGCTTGGATGGAATCCCCAACAGTGTCCTAAAACATGCAATACAGAGGAATACAGACGACTTCCTTAGAGTGTTGAATACATGTCTGGAAGAGGGTATTTTTCCCTCTTGCTGGAAGCGGCAGAGATTGGTGCTGATACCGAAAGGTAACAAGCCGCCGGATCAGCCATCATCATATAGGCCGTTGTGTATGCTGGACACAATGGGTAAGATACTGGAGCGTATCATATGTCGGCGCCTCGAATTGGTCACAGAGGGTCCGAATGGACTACACAAAAACCAGTATGGTTTCAGGAAGGACAGGAGTACCATCGATGCAGTAAGCAGAGTCCGTGATATCGCTCTGAATGCAATCGCTGGTGAACGATGGCTCTGGGGCACAAAACAGTATTGCGCTGTAGTTACCCTGGATATTAAAAATGCGTTCAACTCGGCAAGATGGTACAATATAGTACGCTCCTTGGAGAATCTCCGTGTACCAAAGTACCTTCTTAGAATGGTGATGTCATACTTGAGCAATCGAACGCTTCTTTATGACACTGAAATAGGCCCACAAAGATACAACACTACTGCTGGTGTACCGCAGGGATCTGTGCTCGGTCCAATTTTATGGAATGCGATGTACGACGGAGTGTTTAGCGTGTCTCTACCAGATGAAGTAGAGATAATTGGCTACGCAGATGACATTGCAGTAGTCGCAGTGGCAAAGACGCTCCCGGAACTCCAGGAGAAATGCAACTCATCCGTGGTAAATATCAAAAATTGGCTCTGGCAGACTGGTCTAGAGTTAGCGGACCATAAAACTGAGCTAGTTTTAATCAGCAGCAGGAAGAAACTTGAAACCCTAAGCATACGAGTCGGGGCACAAGACATAACGTCCGCACCTTTCATTAGGTACTTAGGGGTCCTACTGGATTGTCGTCTCAACTTCAGGGATCACCTCAAATTCTCAAGCGAGAAAGCGTCAAAGACCTACGCAGCCCTAGCAAGGCTTATGCCGAACGTTGGAGGGCCCAGACAACCAGTGCGTGAGCTGCTTGCGGCAGTCAGCAAATCGATCATCCGATACGCTGCACCAGTGTGGTCCTGTGCAACGAAACATAAATCATACATTAAAGGAGCTGCTTCCGTGTATCGACTAAACTCGATAAGGGTATGTTGCGCGTTCCGAACGGTTTCAGATGACGCAATAAGCGTCATTGCAAACTGTAAACCGGTGGACATGGACATTAATGAGTTGGCGGCGATATATGCTTCGAGACGGGCAGAGTCTGCCACACATGATCAGAGTGACACACTAACTGCCTCCTGGCAGGAGCGTTGGCAAAGCTCAACCAAGGGTCGTTGGACGTTTGAATTAATACCCAACATCAGAGCCTGGGTGGCCCGAAAACATGGAACTCTGAATTACCACCTCACGCAGTTCCTCACAGGGCATGGCTGTTTTCGGGAGTACCTGCACAGATTCAAACATGCAGATGACCCGCATTGCCTGTACTGCACAAACCAGCCGGAAAATGCTCGCCATGTTCTCATGGAGTGTACCCGATTTGTGCATCTTAGAGAGTTAATCACGTCAGAGGTAGGTGAGAACCTTACACCAAATGGCGTGATTAACTTTATGCTAAAGGATGAAGACTCCTGGAACAAAGCTTGCAGCATAATCGTTGCTATAATGCAACAGGTCCGCAGAGATGAAGAAATAAATAGAAGAGTGGTCTAACCTAGCTCTCCCTGGCGAAGTAATGCCTCTATTGGCAGTCCCGCCAGGGTTGAAAAAAGAGCCAGCGTAGGCCGGGGGTGGTTTTAGTACGTAGGCATCACATGAGACTGTTTGTCCGGTGAATCGTGCATGCTAGTAGGTCGGTCTGCTAGCATCTTTAGAAGATTTACACCTCCATGGCGAATCCAAAAAAAAAAAAAAAACTAGCCATGTCTCAGAACCATATAATAATACAGATTTTATGCTGGTGTTGAAAATTCTGAGTTTTGTTTTAAGCGACAGTGTGCGGGATCGCCACACTTTATAGAGTTTGTGAAATGCCGTACGCGTATGGCATATGCGAACAGCCACATCTGCCGCTGCACCACCATTCTTCCTGATTTGGCTACCAAGGTAGCAAAATTCATCCTTATCAGCTATCTGAATGGTAGTGTTATAGGTGTGGATTTCGAGAGGCGAGGTGTTGTTTGTCTGCATGCGCATTAACTTGGGTTTTCCATAGTTTATTTTAAGACCAGCTGCACGTGCATTGATCTCAAGTTGATTCAGTTTTGCTGCGGCATCGGCTAACGTGTGTGTCATAAAACATATGTCATCAGCATAGTCTAGATCGCTCAATTCTTGGTTTAGAGTCCATTGTAGGCCTGACGGCGCCTCGATGTTTGTGCGCTTTAAAACGTTATCTAGGACTAATATAAACATAAGTGGCGAGAGGACGCAGCCTTGTCGTACACCTCTCTCTATTTTGAACTCGGTGCTATTTTTGCCCTTGAAACGCACTGTGAGCTTTGCATCCTCATACATGGCCTTAATAACATCGGTGATCTTCTCGGGTACACCAGCATTTTGCAACGATGTCCATATTTCATCTCTTATTAACGTGTCGAACGCCCGTTCAAATTCGACGAAGAGAAGATATAAGGGCGATTGAAATTCAGCCGACTGCTCTATTATTATACGGAGCGTATTTATGTGATCTACACAGGATCGGTTCGGTCTGAAACCATTTTGTCCTCTCCGGAGTTGGGTGTTAAGGATGGGGGATATTCTACCCAAGATGATAAATGCCAAAATTTTCAGAATAGCAAAGTAATTCCTCGCCAGTTTTTACACTGACTAAGGTCACCTTTTTTTGGTATAGATGACTCCTTCTTTCCAGCCGTCCGGAACGGTTGAGGATGTCCATGCCAAGTGTATTAACGGATGTAGTGTACGTGCGATGATAATAGAGCCGTATTTTAAAAGTTCAGCTGGAAGCTCGTCTGGCCCAGGGGATTTATTCTTTTTGAGCTTTCCTGTTGCTTCACAGATCTCTTCAACAGAAGGTGGCTCGGTAGAGATACTCATATTTGGATTTCTGCGTCGAACGCTGTCTGCATGTGCAGGTGCCTCTGTGTTCTCTAATGTGCTGTCTTCAAAGAATTATTTCCATCGGTTTAACTGGTCATTTTCTGATGTTAATGTAATTCCATCACTTGCAATGATTGGAGGAATGTTCGGCTTAGTATTCGTTAACTTTTTGATGGCTGCATAAACACCTCGCTTATCGTTTTTTATAGAGCGTCTTATTTGTCTGTTTATTGTGTTGTAGGCATCGAGTGTTTGGCTTCGTTCAGATACAGTGACTACGTTAAGCTGAGCCTTTAACTTTTTTCGTTCTTCAATGAGTTGCCAGGAGGTGTTGCTCATCCATGGTTTTCTTTTGCATTGTTTTTTGCCTACCGTCTTTTCAGCTGCCTTAAAGCATGCATTTGTGATTGTACATATCGTGGGCGGTTGATTTAAGCTCATAATTTTATTGGAAAGTGTTTGCTGATAGAGTTATATGCATGCAGGGTTTTTGAAATTGTCCACATTAAACGACTGTTGTCGTCCTTCTCGTTTTCTTACGCTTTCCGGGCGTAAACGGAGCTCACCAGTAACCAGATTATGATCACTGTATACGTCAGCACCTCTCCGTGTGCGGACATCGGTGAGGGAATTATGGAAACGTCTACTGATTAATACATGGTCAATTTGGTTTCGAGTGTGTCCGTCGGGGGACTGCCAGGTATATTTGTGTATATTTTTGTGAGGGAATTTTGTGCCTCCAATGAAAAGACGTTGATTTGCACAGAGCTCAAGCAAGCGATCTCCGTTATTATTCCTGGCTGATGTTAAAGCGTGTTTACCCATTCCTTTTTCAAAACTGGTGTTATCTGTACCAACTTTCGCATTAAAATCGTCCAGTACTATGATGATGTCTCCTATTGGGGCGGAGCTAATAGAGGCATCCATAATGTATAAAACTCATCTTTGTTTTCGTCCGTGACAGGCGCAGTAGGTGCGTAAAATTGGATTATAGTTATGTTACGAAATTTGCTTTTGAATCTGGCTGCTATTTTTTTTTCTGATATTGGGTTGTATCCCATTAGTGCGCTTTTGGTATTCTTTTCTATTAAGAAGCCAACACCATTTGCCCGCCTATGTGAGTTACCACTATGGATGAAGCAGTGGCAAGCAAGGGTATTCGTTTCGACTTGCCCGATCCATCTTATTTCAGATAGACCAAGAATTTTGATTTTGTAGAGCTCCATCTCTCTGCAGACTTGAGCGAGCTTTGAAGCTTCAGAGAGAGAGCGTACATTACAGGTTCCGATTCGTGTCATGTGTTTAAAGCTGAAAGTCGTCGTCGTGGAGGGGTTGTTATATCCGAGGCCTGTTTCCGTTTCTTGAGTGTATATTTTTTTACGATCGGGTCACTGGCCCAATGCAACCTTCTATGCATCAGAAGGAGATGAACTGGAAACCGAGGTGACCAGTTGCCTTCTCACATTAGTTCACTAAATGGCGGCAGCCACTTAGCTATCCAGGGGATACCGTGCCGAAGCTGGAGGTTGTGAGCTGCTTGAGTTATTCGTCAAAGGAATCGTCCCTGGCTATACCCAAGTATATAGCGGTCAGGAAGCTTTCCACAGTTACGCACCTCTGCGAATAACCCCATCCCCCAAGTATTAGTGTCATCTATATGTAACTATTGTGAACGTAATTCAAAAAAATAATATAATTTTTCTGTATGCTCATTGGAAGGAACGTAAAGTGTATTACATCTTTGGCTTAGCCGACGGTTCTTGGTGCACACAGATTTGACAGGGAGAGGCAGGAGCTGAGTGACGCCCTAGGTGATCAACAATCGGTTGAGATCCTGGTAAGTCACATGCTGGAGAACCAAAGCAAGTGGAATGCTGTTTCGAACTTTGCGGCTGAGGTCATGAAGAAGCTTCGCAGCATAGAGAGAACCTGCCGAAAGCTTGATGTCGGCTAAATGATTACAATACAAGCCTTACGAAACTTTGCTTAATCGCCAGTCCCGTAAGGTCATGGTACACCAATATCCTACTGTCTTCCTACTTCTTTCTCTTTTTTGTTACCGTATGTTTTAGTATATTTGTAATCTATTGTTGTCTGTTGTAAACTTCTATTTTCAATAAATAAGCCCCCTTAACTTTTTCCATTCCTCAAGCTGATAATGCCAATTTTCTTCATTCCTGTTTTGCTTGCTCAATGAAGAGATTTCGGTACCTAAAATTAAGTTTTTGTATCAATAATAGGAGCAGAATGAATCCTTAGTAACTAAACTAATGATCTTGTAGATCAGGCTGTCCAACTTTTTGACTCCCAGTGTTGCACTGGAAGAATACGTGATAAGTTGGGCCGCAGGAGCAAAAAAAAAGTTTTAGTTTTTCTCTACTCCGACAAGTTGACGAGCAATAAAATATTACAGACTTGTCACTTTAGTCACGTGGACCTCTTTTGGCAGTTTTCAGACTTTAGCCTGACAGCCCTGTAGGAAGAATCGTTTTAAGCCAACGTTGAGAAAATTGTATACCATTGGATGTAAGCTAAGCCATGAAAGCTGCTGGATTGAACCACTTATTCAATGACTGCTGGCATATATGGGTAGACTCTGCGTATATTATTGTACTATAGAACACTAACGTCTTAAATTTATTGTTCGACACATTTACAGTTGATAGTTACAAGATCGAGTTCTCCCAGTTCGATATTGCCAAGAGTATATGATTATTTCATAACATTCTTTTGTCTAACGTTCTACTAAGATATTTGGTAACACTAATCGACTAAGCCGGAAAGATTTTTTGAGCCTTTAGTGTTGGTTAGTTTTCCAGAATTTACATTTCAAAACAAAAACCCGACGAAATCAATGGAGTATTTTAAACATTTACTATATTTTCTAATTTTCAATATATATCTTTGCTAATAATTTGACACAATTTTTAGGTTTAACATTGATCCGTACAAAACAATATACATAACATACATACATACACAATACAATTATATAACCTACACACCAACGAACGATTTATTTATAAAACTTAACAGTAAACAACAACTATAAAAATATCCTTTCTAAACAACAAAATAGACTAATCAAAAATATTATTGTATATTATGTTATACATATTCATTTTTCTAGACTTCAAGATGAGTCCACGCTCTTTGATTGTTATATAAGCGTGTCTTCATCTTGACCCTCAAATACCATTAATAAGGAATGTTGCGAAGGCGAACGACCCAAAGTCAATCCGCCCAATGATCCATCAGGTGACAATAAACCTGTTTGTAAACTGTTATTATCGCGATATCCCGATGTAGAAGAAGTTTGAGATACTGAATCCCAGGATAGTTCACCAATTACTTTTGGGTGCTCCTCCTGGGAAAGAGAAGTTACCTGAAAATTGAAACAGTAGATTAGTAACATTATTAACAAGAACATTAAGAAAAAATATATTTACAATGCTAGGAGGTTCCATTGGCGTTAGTCTGCTCCTTTTCAAACGGAATGTTTTCCTGCTGGCAGCTTTGGAACGTTGTAATCGTGACCGGGTATGATCACCACCACCGGAACTATCCTCAGCCGGACTTTCTGGCGACAAAGGTGTTGTAGAAGTTTCACCAGATGAGTGCCTAAACTCTACGGATGAAACAAAACGTAATTTTGGTGGTTGAGCCTTAAATGGTGCCTGTTGCAAAGACTGTGAATGTGATAACTGCGATGTTATACCAGGAGGCAAAGCACTTGCTATTGTTGCGGAACTAGTGCCGTGACTATATGTCGCACCACAACCTCCAGCGGCTTGACCAATAAGTGTAGGAGCTGAACCAGCAGCATTTTCCCCACTTTGGCTTTCACTGGTTGTGGTATGTGGATCGCGCCCAGTAGAGCTACTCGATAGTGACTCCCTCGGAGGATGCAGAGTTTGCTGTGAGAGAGTATCGCTGGGTGTGCAAATACCACCAGAGCCACTGCGTGAGTCTATAGGAACAGCCGATACATGTGAGTGGGTCGCTTGACCTGTTGTAGTGCCCGTAAATATGGATATCAATGATGGACGTTGTTGGGATTTGTGTGGGTCGGCCACACTTGTAGCTGCTGGTGTATCACTCTTTTTCTGGTCAGAACTCTCACGATCTACTGATACTTTTTGGGAAGCTATTAAAGTTAATATTAACTAATATTGACCTCTCAAAATAACTTACCATAACGCTTCTCTTCCAATTCGTCACGTAAATCGCGAAGCTCTCTAGCGAGTTCTAGAAGAAGCGCACCTTTCGACTTAATTCCACCTTGTGGTGGTGTGCCACGGAGGCGTTCACGAATAATGAACTGCATATGACGTTCATGATCTCCAATGGGTGGTTGTGATATCTAAATGAGATGTTCAAGATTTGTTCAGCAAGTGCTATGATTTAAATAGAAATTTACCTTATGGAGAATAAATGGCAACAATACAATGTAGAGTGGTGTACGATGTGTAACCACAAATTCCATAAAACTCCAAAGATCTGGTGCAGCTTCATTTCGTCTACCCAAATCACGCATTACACGCACTATACGAGGCCACTCATTTGATAAACGGTTCTCAAAGCAGATACAAACGATTCGCAAGGCCAGGAAGGCAGCTTGGTAAAGCGAACCTGATATTCTTGCTGGTCGTTTAGCATCTCGGCTGCCGGTAAACGTTAGTGAGCCCGCACGCAAATCGCCTGTTACTCGATTAATCTGTGAAACAGCTTGACCAGTGCGACCTGCTGGCGGACTCATAGCATTCAAGACAGCAGTCAAAAGAAAAGTTACATCAGTCATTTTTAATTCACCAACATCGGACACACCGCGACCAGAACAGACCTTCAAGCACAGTGGCATAATCAAATGCATTAGAAAACCTTCGGCCTTCTCTTGCGTGGCGAATTCAGCACTGCCACCGCATATCTGCACCAGCGAAAAACAATCTACTGGGCTGACTACTTGCAGCGAAACCAGGCGTACCACAGCAGAGCAGAAAAAGGCTGGAGGATTCTGAGACATGAGAGCAGCACCTGCACTTGAGACACCTTCAGGTACGCTGGAGCCGGGTTCATTGACAATTAGGTTCTGTACAGTGCTAATGAGTGTTTTCATTTGTTGCCAATGCAACACGTAGGGATGACGTATAACGGCTTCATGAACGCCCTTCAGCAACCCAGCAGCTGCTTCCCAATCAGTATTTCGACGAATAGATGGCTTCTTTGATATTTTTAGAAAGACCTTATCGATGCGGCGCAGTATGGTGACTAAAGCGTTCCGCAAAGTATCGTTGGACCAATCCGCACGTGGTAATACAGCTTGCATATAGCGTTGCAAACCGCGACATGCCATTGATTCTGGGTCATAAGGCGATACTTTGAGTAGAGAGTGTGCAATATCTGCCAGGCGTATATGACATTTTGCATCCAATACCTCGGTTGGCTTGTTATCACTGGATATTTTCTTGGAAAGTTCTGCCAAGCGAGTCGTAGATTTACTCAGGAAATCTCCAACTACGGAAAGAAGTACATCGCGGGGTCGTCGATATTCGGTACGTATCATTTCGGAGTCCTCACCAGAGTCCATCATATTTTTAGTTCGTGCATCTGTGACATACTTTGAATGAGATTCTTCTTCAAAGTCTAAACCAGGTGAGCAAGGTGGTCCACGACTACAATTGCGTTGTGATGAGCCTTTGTGCTCTGGACTGTTTCGATAGGGACCATTATAACTTTTTGCAAGACCCTCACAATTGTGAACCATTGTACGTATAGCAACTGCTAATTGCAGTATAATATCTCGTTCTGATTTACCTTGAAGCGGTATATAGCTGGGTGATTGTATCTGTTGTAGATAGCATGGTAAAATAGCCTCCAGAATAATCTTCAATAAAATTAAATTGAAATGATATTTATTTTTGAATATCCAAGGTTAATTGCTACTTACCAACATCTGATAGCCACGTGTGCTCTCTGCCGAGTAGGATACCACCATTACACATAGTGTGATACAATCCAAAACTGTAACATCATCATCCTCGTCATGATAACAGAAATCAATTGCCTTAAGCGGCTTTGGCTCTTTGACTAATTCTGCTATATTTAGTGGATCAGGTGACGGATCTTCCAAACTTAATAATAAATTGAAAAGGCAACTTGATTGTACTTTATGTGCTTCGCCATAAGTACCATCTTCATCAGTATCTAAAATGGCCGACACCGAACCGAACATTTGAAGTATAAATGGCTTTCGGTTCAGTAGATAAAATTGTTTCACAGCATATTCAATGGTTGTGGTAATCAGTTTATTCGTTTGATGTAATGAATAGACTTGCAATAATGTTGGCATGATCATGAAATAACCATTTGTGGAGAAAATGTTTTTGAAGTTGAAGGCAGCATTGATGAATGTGGCCATAACATAACGCATTATGCATGAGTCTTCTGCATGTAGAATAGCAGCGCCGGATAGGACATTCAGAAATAGTTGAATATCAGCAGAGTAGGCAAAATTACCAGCCATGGCCTCAAACATGCGGGCAATCAAACGCACCCACATGAATTTATGCAGAACATCGAGACCTAAGAGTACCTTGCCATACTCGCCGCCGTGATGTAAATCTAAATCAACTTCCAGCGCTTTACGTGGGAATGATGGCAATTTCATTAACTCCTCATGCAAGAAGACAACGCGCTGAACGACCATGTCTACATTTTTAAGAATAGCCCAGGTCAAATGGACTTTACCTATTTCTACGAATTTCTTTGTCAACTCTTGTTTCTGTAGAGCCAAAAATGATTCATCCGGTTTCATGAGCATTAAACGAACTTCGGGATATTGTGATCGTTTAAAGAAATATAAATCACGAATATACCAATTGGGGTTAAGAATTTTACCTATGGAAGAGTGGATGAGTGGGGTTAATCGTTTAAATGTTGATTGATCAAAGAACACTTACAGCTTTTGTAATCTACGAGACAATAATTACTGATATTTTTCTCATCTATAGGATAATAATCCAAAGCTTCCTTCAGTAGCTGACAGAAAAGAGTATTCTCTTGTACTGGGAATTGGGACGGAATATTATAATCATCATCTGCTGGGCCATGTACTACAATTTTCTTGGCTGCTGGCACATTCGCCGTTAATAAAATCGATGCATCACATTGTTCCTTGCGTAGAATTTGCTTCAGATCTTTAAACATAATGCCATGCACTGAGTGTACGACCATCCACAAAACAGAAAGTGCAGAACCAACGAGCTGTAGATGTCAACCCAACATTAGAGAGAGATATTTAAGTTGTACTAAAACATTTCCAACTTACCTCTTGTTTCAACTCATTCGAGGAACGCACATAGAACATGATATAACCAATGATTGAATTATATAGTGCAAAGGCCGCCTGTTGTGGCAAACGTGGAACGAAGCGTATTAAGTGACGCAACAGCTTAAACATTTGATCCTGACGATCACGCGTTAAACGCTCAAAAACATAACGCAGGAAAAGTGCTGATTCCTCTACAAGACAAACCCAAATCACTTGATAAGCCACTTCATATACAGCATTTCCATCAGAGCCAATGGCCGCATCATCAAGGCAACCCACTATTTGCATTACAGATGAACATAACACGGATGGGAAAAGGGAATGCGCATGATGCAAATGCGCAGACATCCGTGTACCATCCAAATCTTCTTCGATCTCATGATCCTCGTGTTCCATGCCGGGCTCGTGTGAGGCCTGTTGACTAATCGGTATCATTGTAATAAGGAAACTATGACGTTCAGCGCGCTGTTTGTCACGCTGTTGACGTAAGGCATTACGTATTGCTTCTGTTTGCTGCATTTTACGACTCTTTGTGGCTGTGACCAAGGAACGCTATAATATAAGTACTTTAATAAACTTTCAACTTGTGAATGAGATATTCCAGCTCTCTTACGTGTCTATCCTGATTGAGGGTAACATCCATATCCTTTGTTTGTTGAACTGGCATCCATGGCGGATCCACTACTGGAAGACTTTCAATGCCAATTTTTGGCGATGGCAATGTGAATTCAATACCTCCTGGTGGTACTTTAAATGTCACATCATGAGCATTGTCCTCCATACGTGGCCACACATGAAAACGACATTTCCACAGTACCTGATAACGTTGTATGGCACCAATTCGTATATCTGGATCTTTATTTTTCAGAGCACGTTGCATAATATCGAAAGCATAGTTTTGAGCCTTTACGGAACCCATGAGGAAAACAGCAGCACTAGCGGTCGCAGTGTCTTGATTAGTTTCCAATAGAAGTTCCCATGCTGCTGGCATTGCCTCTATAACCAACTCTTCAGTAAGAACAACAGCGCCTTTTAACATAGTTGCCAATGGATAATGGAAGAGATTGCGAATGTGAAAGCGTAAAAACTTCAAAATTGGGAGTTCTTCTTGTTCTTTCTTTTCTTTTTCTTGTCGAAAAGCCTTGGCGAGCTTCTCTGCTATTTCAATATTTGGATCATCACTTATGCTGTCTCAAGAAGTTATGGACGTGTGTATAAATATAATTCGGCACTTAATAATACAATGTATACTCACCGATCCCTTCGAGACAAACTATCCTTTCGTTTGGAAGGCGAAGTTTGTGTTGAACTTTGTTCGGAAACTTTGCGCGTTGAACGTGGACGTGATGCATGAGGTTTGCTGGAGCTTATAACTGTCGGTTCAACAGTTGGATGATCTGCATCAAAAGTAAAGCCAAATTCCTCGCCATAAACTTTCCTTGTAGCCTTAATAAGACGCGTACAGGCACGCATATGCCTTTTGTAACAATATGGATGACAGTATCCCTTATGTGAACAGTAAAAGTTATAACTGGATAACAGATCAATGGCAGCCTTCAACCATGGCATGTTTTTTGCCGTATCATCAGTTTCATTAGAATCTGTTGGTGATTCCGGTTGCTGATCATCACTTAAAATACCTGGTGACTCTTCACCGCCACTAACCATGCCTTGTTCAGATGTATCGCTACGATCCGACAATGAAGATACTTTTCGACGGGATTGTATGGAATCAACGCGTTTAACTGTTGAGCCGAAAATCTCTATAAATCATAGAATGACTTAATAATAATAGAAAACTTACAATCTGTTTCCATATCCTTGCCGTCTTTGGTATTTCGCCGTAACTTAAGAGAGCGACGTTTGAAGGAACCACCAGTTGTTGCTGCTGTTCCGCGGCGTAAAAGGAATGGACGCACTGCAGAAGCAGGTGGACGACGAGCTGAGAAATAAAAAGATTATTAGAACAATAAACACGTGATGTGATTTATAATAATTACATTTATTACCTTCTTCTCCTTCCTTTGTTAAAGTTGTGTTACTGCTATTCTCAGATTCGTTGTCTGGTTCATGAAGCACAAAAGAAATTTTACGTTCCGTTTGGCCACCTAAAAATTCAATGTATCAGTTACTATAATAGTTGTTTTGATCCCATCATTTAAATATATGGCTTACCAGCGCCATCATTTCCGGCTGCTATTGATTGCAAACTCTGTGCAGAGGTCTGTGAATGTCCCATAGAGCTAAGCGCCATAGACCAGCGACGATTTGCTTCACGATAAACCTTCTCCCATGGTGCTGGTTTATCCTTATGTAATAATTTTGATGTTTTTGGCAACAAAATATAAGTATCACGAAGAAAGGCCGTAATCTCAAAGAGCAAAACGCAAGCAATCAATTTCAGGGCATGTGGACAATCGTTTCCATGCGGATTAACTGAAGTTTCATCTAAAAAGTCCTCTTCTTCATCCTGTTGCAGCAGCTCGCGTTGTTTTTCAGGATCAGTAAGACTTGCATTCAAAGCTTCGTACTGCAAACGTTCGGTAAATAGAATTTCCTCTAAGCGTGCACCAATCATTTCAGCCCACTGTAAAAAGAGCGAAACCGCATGATGAGTTGGGGAAGGGTTTGTTTATTACTTGTAAATAAATTTGGCCAGCTGACAGACGTGCAACAGGTTGGGTTGAATTGCGCATGTTCGAATCCATCAGGTGGTATGGTAGGTGGGTAGGTGGGTGGTACACATAATTTATGACTCACCTGATGGAACATTTTGCCAGCTGCACGTTGCAGTATGTGTGTACGTCTAGCACTTGTTTGGCTCATCTGATTCTTCATTTGATTGAGATTGATGTTGGCACCCGAGGCACGATAGCCTCCAGTGTTTTGCTTCATCCAAACCGGCCATTGTCCCTTGTTGCACAGATGTACAAAATGTGCACATTCCAATAAAAATGTCGCGCGTGTAACCAAAGGAGCTTGTGGCTACATAGAGTGGAAAATAATTGTTATTTATGACTTCAAAAATAAATCTTTTCACTCACCAAATCTAAAACGGCCGCAACTAGTTGTGGATCCGGAAATGAACCAGGCGCACAAGTCTCTAGTAAGAAGGATAACCGCAACATACCCAAGCGCACTGGTTCCGTTGGTACTAGTTTGCGTTCTTTGAGCACTACCACCTCCGATTCGCGTGGACCATCACACATATCCGAAGAACTACGCCGACTATAATCGGCTGTTTCCTCGATGCCACCAACTTTCTTTTTACCCTTCACAATGCCACCGAAGCGATTCAGACGGCGTTCAACGCGGCGTTTCGCACGTTGTATGGAACGTCCGATGCCATCGCTGGGACCGCGACCGCGTTGGATCTTCAACGAGGCATGGCGCATGAAGGTTGAGGAAATCTCTGGATTAAGGGAACCGATCTCCAGATCAATGGAAGAGGCCTCCTTCGGCGTGCCGCGGAACCAGCGAACTAAGCCGCTGAGTCGCCCCAGTGAATTGCGTTCAGAACTGGAGGTGGAATCGGAGAGTAAAGCACGCTCACTGTGTCGCGGTGTTAGGGTAGGACGGACACCTGTCGTGCGTCGTCGAAAATTACTTAAAGGTGACTGACTTGACTTGTAGTGTTCATCACATGGCTCGGTTTCAAGTAAACTCTATTAAGGACAATACGATTAGTAACAATTTGCATAAAGATAAAAATTTGTTAGACTAACTACAGCGCATGCCGAGGATGTGCTTCGCTTTTTAAGCAGAAGCCGTCGCTGGGAGCGATTGTCATCGTTTTGCATATTCTGTGTCATGTTCTCCGCTTGTGGTATATGGCTGAAGAGATTAAGAGAAAGGGGTTGTGTGCAAGATGGGGGTTTTGTGCAATTGGATGCATGCATTACATACCGTATAACCCGTGTAGTTTGTGTCATCGGACCCTTTTTGTGAGGACGTGGCGTCACTGCCAAAATGCCGCTTAAAGCCACCAAACGGAAAGGTCCACCATGTGCGCCCTTCACATATGTGACTAACTGACGTATATCGCTATAGAGTGCTATGTTCTCCGGGGTCTTAACGTCCTTGCTGGCATCAACAAAACGCGTTACCAAGGGCTTGAAGATTGCGCCGACCACTTGAGCTTCGGGACCACCGCTCATGCCACCACTGAAATTCGTTGAGTAGCCGCCTTGACCTGGTACGCCGCCAAGATCGGTGTTAGCATTTTTTAATCCACACTGACGTTTATGCGCTATGGCATCATTATATACATACATATATACAACGATAGTTTATGGTGACGGTATAATTGGGACAACAAAAGAGTTACGTAAAAAGATAACCCAAAGAAATTATAGCTTAAAGCGCGCATGCAGCAAGCTAAAGGGTAGCATATAATACTTATAAAATATAAATGCTACCCAAGTCTGTATAAACTATTTTACATGAGCAGATGAGATTTCTAAATTTACTTGAATGAAGGCGTATGAGTTTGTATTCGACTAAAGCAATTTGGGGCCATCGATGGCCTTAAAGCATGCCGCAAATTATAAATTTGCCAATTCAAAAAAGAAATCGAATTCGGAACTCAAATATTTGGAATGGGATTCAAAAATAAAATTGTAATTTGTGCACCTACATTTGCTATGTACTCTTTTGTCTAGCGTGGCACTTCTAGATGTTTTGTAGTAGTAACGCATAAATCATCTGCTAGTCTAATTAGCCAGCGCAAGCTGAGCGGGGCACGCTACACGTGTAACTATTAAGCTAGATCTATGAATACTCACTTAGTGGTGAAAGCAAGGAACTGGGATCGACGCAAAAGGCCAAAAATGCATGAAAGTAGTCAATGAGTTCTTGCAGAGGTGCTGTTTTAACCATTTCTTGGAGATAACGTTTCGTACGTTGACCAGCCTGGCGCAACATACGTGATAATATCTTCTGACATTGGTTGCGTAAGAAATCAGCAGGTGGACCACGTACACCTAAATGGATTGGCGAAATTTAATTAGATATTTATCTATTGTACATACTAGTTATGTTGTAAGACTTACCATCATTGCAGCCATGTGGACAGCCGAGCACTAAAAGAGCTCTACGCGTAATACCCATGGCAATTTCATGGGCATGCTCACCCAATTTTAATTTCAAAACGCCCATTTCAATTAATAATTCACAGATATTTAAGCCAGCTTCAAGAACTCGTAGCGAACAAATCATCATATCTCGTTTGAAGATATTATAAATGGCCAGAAGTACGATTTCATAATCAATACCACCATCACGTGTTATGTAGAATGAAGAACCAGGTGCCTCGGACTCATCTACGCCAGTGTAATCGATGTGTGAGTCAGTGTGTGAACGTAGCATATGCCCACGATAACGTGTAGTGCTTACGCCGCCAGTACTGCCATTACCACCATTACCGACACCTCCAATACTACCACCATTACTGAGGGCATCCAGTTGAGAGTCAATTGAACCCTAACATAGTTTCATAAAATCAAAGTTCAATACTAATGTGATATGGCGTCACCCTTACCTGTCGTTTGAGATAATCCGGTGATGGTGTCGGTGTGTGTTCTGTTACTGTTATAATCGGATTACGTGGATAGAAAGTGGAACGAGGACAGACCGCTTGCAATGGTCGCATTGCTTTCGGTGGATCAACATATCTGTAAAATCTTGTATGTTCAACAAAATGTAAAATTTGTGCTATTAGTGAAAAAAGAACGCGGAACAGTGCAGGAGTAAAGCTTTACCAAAATAAAACTGACAAATACTTAAGGTAATTATAGGTTTATATTACATGTGAATAGACTATTTATAACAAGGATATATTAGGTATGTAGTAGTAGTACATAGTAAAAAGGATATAAAAATTATTATCAATTTAAACAAGCATTGGAAGAAGAGAAAAGGTGAATTGGTTAAGTGCAAAAAAAACTTGTAACTTTGTTTTACATATGTACGAGTATATAGCAGTTAGTATTTGTTTAAAAAGGTTTGAACTCTCTGGCTTTGATTTAGAATTTTGATTTTAAGTCCTTAACAATTTGTTGGCCAGAATATTCAGTATTAAAAGCATCCAGAAATACGATAGTATGCAATAGAATTGAAAACTCACCCGCTATCAAGAAGACAGCTGGTTTAAGATAAATATAATTGAGATTATAGATGGATAAAGAGAGAAGATTTATTAGATTTTATAGATCAGTAAAGAGAAAGTTGAGTTTGAGTTGAGTTGAGGTGTAACAGACGTGTTTGAAGTACAGTGTATTCTGTGTCAATCGCTTAGAAAATATACCGAACCAATGCATATCAATATCTTCTTTAGAGATTTTTCAAAACTACTAAGATTCACTTAAAAATGGCAAAAGTTACCTTAAACTTGGCATTGACTTGCCCTTAATCAAATTACTGGCTGGTTCTCTTGTTATCATAGAAGCTGAACGTGATAATTTCTTCTCACCGGTATCCAAACTGCGATGAATTTCCTGAGAAAAGTAAATTGAAAAAACTATATAGTACTCCAGTAAATAATGTTTGAATCATTAAAATAGAACATAGTATCTTGAACATTTAACAATAGTAATAGTAACCATTTATAAACCGGAAAAGGGAAATGTGCATTTCAAAGTGATATTATTGAATTGAATGTTTAATGAAGTTGTGCATTGTGTAGGGGAACAACAAGAACATTCACAAAGAACTTTTACAATATAAAGAAAAAATAGAACAATTTTTCCTGGTTTATAGTTTGATTCTTACTGCATGTTGCAGTGGTAATTTGCCATTGGCAGAATTTGTCTCGAGCCCTACTTTTTCCAAATTCTTCTCCGATTTCGAGAACAACTTGGTCTCAACAATGGCTCTTAGATCAGCCATTTTGACGCGTTTCTTTTTTTCGCTACCACGACGTTCTGATGTTGGACTGGTTTCCTCTGAAAAAAAAGAGAAAATAAAAATCTTGGGATGTTATGTTGTGAACTAAGTGAACTTACCAACTACACATGCTGTCACAGATGGTTCTGGTATTTCAATATAGTCCTTGACAACTGAACTGCCAGGACTGTCACGACTATTGCTGCCTGGACCTTGATATAATGAGATTTCTATTTGTGGTATAGGTAAGGAATTAGAACGTTTCCTTGGTTGATTCAATGTTATGGCAGCATCTTCACCAATTTCACTTAATCTGTAAGCCCCCCAAAAAAAGAAGAAATAAGATTTTGATATATAAACATTTTAGACATAGAATTATATATTACCGATTATAGAGATATTGTAGACTCCAGAAGATGCCTTCTTCCTGCCAATGTGAGATGAATAAACAACGCAAGACTGCTACATCCAGAAATGTTGCAGCCGATACATCTGCTTTCACACTTTCCGATTTATCTGATTCTGATTCCTTTTCAATGGATGCACTGCGTTTTTCTTTCATGGAAGCCCCACGCATTAATTCCTGTTGATCGAATTCGAATTTTGTAGAAGGCACTTTCTCCTTGTCCCGTGAATGAACCGATTGGCGACTGCCCCTTCTACTTTGAGATTGTTGTTGCTGGAGCAAACTAGCATCGGCCTATTGTAAAGGATTTTCATATAAAAACCAAATTTTTTCATTATTCAAATGTAATAAATAAAACATTACTGTAAAAAATGAATTGTCCATAAGGTGCGCTGCGGAAGGCAAACGGAAGATTACTACACGTTCGTCTTCAACGCTCGATGCCTCCTCGGGTATGGTCTCGGGAAAGGCAAATTCCTTAGGCGATGACACCCAGGAGCCCTGTCATTGGATTTTTGGTAGGATTTAGGAATAAATGATGAACATCAACACGAACACGAACACAAGATGATGGAACTTACCTCCTCATCCTGACGCATATGATCGGAGAAAGCACTTTGTGGTGAATCAGCTTTTGGTGACATAGCATCGGCACTAAGCGATTGCTTGCGACCGGCAAAAACATCTGTTGAGCCTTTCGGTGTGGGAGCACACAATAAATTGCGAGCTTTCGGTTTTACAGGGGCTGTAAAACAAGGTGCACCCGGTGCACGATTATCCCACATGCCTTGCCACAACTTAATGCCATTCTCAAGACGAAAATTTTGAAAATCTGATTCTTTGAGATGATGAATAATGGGTGCAAATAGATAAACAAAGAGCTGTAAATAAAAGAAAAGAAATAATTAGAATATATTAAGTATTATGAAATTTTTTCTAATATAACTTACTGTTATTGTTGGTATGGAAAACAAATACTGATCCATAGATTTTATTTTGGGTTCACTCTCGCCCAATATGATATCATCACCACCACCTTCATCATCTGCACACTCTTCGGCTGCATATAGTAAAATCCATTGCATTGTATAGAGCAATTTGGTTTCAACAGGCCCTATGGCTTGCATATCCTTGACGCGATTATGAAGTAAAGCAGCCACACAATGCATTACATGTGGCAAAGCAGCCTGTAATAGACGCCAACGCGGTATGGCACCCAATGCTTTGGTAAGTGGTGGCGATAAACCAAATTGTATATTTTGTACAAGCACCTTTTCAAAGGACTACAAGTAAAGAATTTAATTTAATATCATCTCATGAATCATAATTACGAGGATTGCTACTTAAGTTTTGAGGCAGACAAATAATAATAAATATGTATCATCGAAAATGACTTTATTGTTTTTCAAAATATTCTCCATGAAGATCAATACAATTTTGCATGCGATTGAACCAATTTTTGAAGCATTTTTTCCACTCGGAATGAGGTATCTCCAAAACATGTATTTTGAACGCATCAACCTCTTCTTCAGGCGTCGAAAAACGTTGACCTCGTAATTTATTTTTGGTGTGCGGCAATAAAAAGAAGTCATTGGGTACCCAATGTGGACTATAGGGCGGATGACCCATCAATTCGACGTTTTGAGTGTTTAAAAAGTCACATGTTTGAGCCGATGTGTGAGTGCTCGCATTGTCGTGGTGGAGAATGATTCGTCTTCTGCGGTTGGTTTTTCTTCTGGCAACCAAATGGTGGTGTACCGTTCTACGTTTCTCTAATGGCACGGTGACGACATGTCTGGTTATTCCAAAAAAACAGGCGATCATTTGCTTCGAAGTGCTTCGTGCGCGAACAACTTTTGTTGATTTTCAAATTATGCGGTATCCAACGCGAACAAATCTTTTTGACGGCCAAATGTTCATGCAATATTGAATGTATGCAAGTGGAACTAATGCCCAAACATGCCTCAATCTCACGATAAGTCACATGGCGATCTTGCAATATCAGTTCACGCACAACATCAATGTTTTGTGGCACAACAACCGATTTTGGACGACCATCACGAAATTCGTCCTGGAGAAAACTACGACCACGATTGATTTGAATGAAAACCAGAGAAACACGGTGGCCCTGGATGGTGCTTCATCATCTAAAGTCGAAGCGAGTTGATTGGCACACTCTTGTTGAGTTAATCCACGTCGAAAATCATAAAAAATCATTGCACGAAAATGTTCACGATTTAATTTCATTTTTTACCCGAAACGAATTTTTCAAGTCACTGTAAACAATACAAATAGCACTCGTATGACAAAACGTTCTGAGTACATTTATCATTAAAATCGACAAGGTTTACGATACCAATGTCAGATTTGACATATCAACATTGGTGTTGCCATATCTCAAGACTTAAGTAGCAATCCTCGTATAATATTGTACTACATACCTTGCATGCTTCTTTGGATTCCTTTAATCATCATTTCATAATGTGGAAAGAATTGTATGTAATTTTTTGTTAATAAAATTTAATGAAAATCAAATATTTTTATTTAACTTTAAAAATAATTTAATATAATTTATTGTATACAATTAAACATTTATAAAAAACACATTTAAAAATAAAAGCAACAAATTTAGATTTTTTATAAAAAGCGTGGTGATAATTTGAAAATAGAAATACAAATATAAATAATAATAATAATATAAATAATTAAGATTAATATTTAATTAGTATTAATAAAACATTGAAAACATTTACGACTTACATGGTGTCCCGGTGCATGTTGACAAAACTACATCAAGATGTATAATTTAATATATTTTTATAATTTTAATAATCAAAATTTTTACATTTCAAATATTATGATTTTTTTTTTATACAAATTTTGGTATTTGATTTATTTTTGTTAATTATTATATTTATTTTTTGTTTTTTTTTTTTGTGTTTATAGTAGTGTAAGCAATTTTGACATGTAATTTAAGAAAGAAAGTAAAAATGCAAGAATAGAAGAGTTTTTGTTTTTTGAAACATTTAACAACCAAATTTATTATTTCATTTATTTTTATTATTAATTTCAAAAGATTTAATCATTAATTCAAAAATCAATATAAATATATCTTCGGTATAACCGAAAATTACATAGTTAAATCTTTACACTAATAAAATTAGAGGATATTGAAAACAATAAATTGATTGAATGATGTTTTTATTTTTATTAATCAAAAATAACTTTCATTCTACTTAATACATTTTATCCCAATAATCTCAAACTTTTCTTCTATTCTGTGTTTATTTGAGCAACTTCTCCTAGTAAATATTAAGGTGCTGCCCTACGATCATAGAAAACTTGGCATATAATATGATATATGTCATATTTTTTAAATTTCATCATATTTTTCTATGATCGTGGCGCACCTTTAAAAACTATGATGAAAAAATAAGATATAATTTTCTATGACATAGAAATATGATGTAGCCTTTTTTGATGCCACACGATCATAGAAAAATATGATGAAAATGCAAAGAGAAACTATGTAAAGACTTGTCAACTCGCGGATATAATCGCTACTTTCATCATATTTTTTTATTTTCCAACTCGGACGGAAGAGAAAAATATGATAAAATTCTTCATCATATTATATGATGAACTGCCACACTATCATATAATATGATATATATATATGCCACACGGTTCATCATTTTTTTTATCATAAATATAATATGATATACATCATATTTCTATGATCGTAGGACAGCACCTTTATAATTGATAAGTATTATCATATAATTCTTTCTTTAAACATTGGGAATAACTACTTATTTAATCAACATTTTCTTATTGAGAAACAAAACTTAATAAATGACAATAAAAATAAAAAAATGACCAGACTGTTTTGATGTCAGGTAAACCTGTTTACTATTCTGCCAACTATGTGGTTTCTACAAAATTTTCGAGCGTGTTCTTAAATTCAGATTGAAAATAATAATATACTCCCATCTTTAAAATACGGTATTCATCCGCTCAACAAACTAAAGCAATAAAGAAGAGAATGTGAGGAATGCACTAAGCTTGAAGAAATCAGTTCTGGATATTCAAGCCGCTTCTGACACCGTCTGGCACAAAGGTCTCATTCACAAACTCAAAAACATCGTTGCCCCTTTGTATCTAATAAATATCATCAACAGCTTTTTGAGTGATAGATTCTTTAGGGTTGAGATGGACGGAGTTAAGTCCAATAAAAAAATAATTACAGACGGAGTTCCTCCGGGATATGTATTAGGACCCATGACATTCCTGATTGCTGCAATACCTTAGTATTCGCTCTTGATACCGCTCTATACTGCTCTGACTACAACTACAGTGAAATGAAGCATAATCTAGAGTAAGCTTTACATATCTTCGCCATATATTTTCACAAGTAGAAAATCAAGTTAAACTCTAGTAAATCAAGTGCATTATATTACACTCGAGAACGAAAGCCTTGAATCTATTCAATGGGATAACAGCATAATCTTCAATCTACATATAAGCAGAACAATAGATAAAGTAAATAAAACAATAAATAATCAGCAGGAAGTCTAAACTGTCTGTTAAAAATAAATTGACAATATTTCGGTCGATCTTCGTTCCAATTATGCTATACGGCTCGGTAATCTGAGGTAATTGACAACTACTAATTGTGTAGATAGTCATCGTGCCGAACTCCAAAGAACTCAAAACATATTATTAAAAATGATTCTGAATCTACCCTTTTACTTTCCCACTTCTCTTCTCCATGAAATGGCTGATGTTTGTATGATTGATGGAAAAATCTCCCAGGCTATGCGAAAAATCAATTATTTCACAATCTTGTGATGATCTGTACTTATTCATGCTAGCTCTTAAGCTAGCTTTAACAAGTATGGAGTATAACAGTTTCCACAAATCCCCTTTCTTAGTTGTAATGTTACCAAATCTACCTAATTCTCTATACAAAAATGTAAATGCTTGTAAAATATGATAAGATTTTATGGGTACAAAATAAATGAATAATAAAAGAAATACTATATTTCATATTCTAACCAGACAATATATGTATATACAGAATTTGCTTAGCTTTGTGTCCGAGAAAGTTAAAGAAACTCTGTTTTAGGCTTATGAAATGCCAGGGCAAATACATAAATAAGTTATTGATTGATATATTTAAATTTTAAATTCATAATTCGTTTAACTCAATAGATGTGTGAACTCGCTATCTGTGGCGAGCAGCCTGCAACTGCATCGTAACTCGATACATGGATTCATCGATTCTCTATTTATTCCCAAGCCATCTGAATAATATAATATTATTTCTATATTGTAGAATTTTCAAGCAATTTATTGACATTCCTTTATAAATAACTGACATTAAATTTTCTTTTTCATATGGTAAGTCTTACTTTCATGTTTTATAAATTGTTACCATTCTTAGACATGCGAATTAGGCCTATGCTACTATACCATTGATGGTTATTCATTTAACTTAGAATTTTACTTAGAATTCAAACATTAAACATGTAGACATTAGTAGCTTTATTTACAGCATACCCACAATATATAGGAGAACTTGTTTAACTGTACAGTGTTGTGTAAAGAACTAAGTACCATATGAAGACCCAAGTACATAAGAAACCTTATTATAGATTATTTATTGAAAACCTAAAGCACATTTGTTGTGAGGTTTTATTAAAAGTTTTCTTTCAAGAAATAGTATTTACAATGATGCTCATTTAGTAGGCATGTTTTGACATAAGTACATAAATTACGCTTATCATTGATAGTAGAAATTGTGAAATTAAATCCATAATTAAATAATTCTAATACTCACCATGCAACTGGCCTCATGCAATTTGCCAAGTTTGGGTCTTATGAATGGTGCAATTTGTCGCCATAGAAATGTTTGCACTGAAACTGGCAAACCCAAATCTTGCATGCCATCATCCTGATCAATTTCAAAGTCATTGTCGTTGTTTGTATTCGTTTGTATATTGTTATTCGTTGAGTTGGTCACCATTTTGTTGATGTTATTCTTTATTAGTATGGTTAGTAGTATAAATCGAGCAATTTTAGTTCATCATTTAGTTATTTTTATCGTCCTGTGAAAAGAAATCAAAAGTTGCCATTTAAAATTTTCCGCAACTTTGTCACGCAAGCAAAGTTCAAAGAAAACATAAATCACTTTATTTCCATATTCATTCATAAAATATTCTACGAGTACGATGGTAACTTTCTTTTCCTTTGGTGGTATAGCAACAAGTGGCTTGCGTGCGCAGGCTCACTTAACAATAAAAGAGGCTTGCTCGTATGATAAGCCGCTTTTGCCACCAAACTCAGCTTCATTCTTATGTTATGTTATTGTGGTTGTATAATATAAAAGTAGGTCAGCTGAGCATCTTTAGTTGTTGTTGTTGTTATGTTTTGATGGTCATTCTGGTAGCTGCCGATTCACTCTAGTTAATCCCAGCTGTGTTAAGCATCCAGCCTCCATTATTATAGAGAGAGTGTGCGGGCGATTACTGAGTCGGTAGATAAGTTAGTCGGTCGTTTGTTAGTTCCAGCTGTCGTTTTGTGTTCATACGCAGAACGCAGACTCCGCATCTTCGTTTCTCGGTATAGATAAATTTCAATTTTGTTATACATGCAAATGATGAAAAAATTTTCACAGCTCGCGAAAATTTTCACTTATATAATCATCATCACTAGCAACTTCATCTGTAGATTTTTCTTTAATTTTTTCCCATAATTTAGTTGCAATAAGGAACAATAATAAAAGTCCTTTGAGTATTTTAGCAATCATTTAACTGATTTCATATTTTTATTGTCATATTAATTGACGCCGCACCCACACAAGAAGAATAATTCCATAAAGCAAACTGAAATAAAAAGGGTTTGGCTGCCATTTTTTCATCGTTGGTTTTCTATCCTTGTTGCCGTTTACGGTTGAGTTTTATTGCTTGTGTCATGATTTGTTAACAATTTGCTAACAATTGTCGATTATTGTGTATTTTTAATTTGCTGAAATAAGAGAAAAGAAAAGATTTTTACTTTAATTCTTACCTGTATAGCGTAGTTGCTGTTGCTTGTTGGAGCTTGGATGGAGCTCACTGTCAGAGTGTTCGGATGCAACTGAAAGTTGTCAGGCAAAGCACGACAAAAACCCAACACGAGACGATGAGAACAAAGGCTATGTACGATTACGACGATGAGTCCTTTTTTTCGTCCTTCCCCATTCGTTGCGCACTACAATCATCTGCGCCATTCTTTTTAATGGGCCACGGTGCGTATACATAAGGATTTTATTTCGCATTGATAGCGAAGCAACAAAACAACAAAGAAACAGGGTGATTTTTATGGAAATTACATATTAAGATTATCATTATTATTTTCAAAGAGATAATTTATATACTATAAAATGAATTATTTTCTTTTATTTATTATATTATTATTATATATGTTTTAAAGACGATCTTTAACTAAAGTTTTCATTGTGTTACCCTGTCCAATATCTTAACTTTATCAATGAAACAAAAACAGATTAAAGCGTGCCGCTCTATGAGTATGTTCATGTCACTTTAAGTGTTGGCATTTGTGAGGGTTGAAATACGTATATGTCAAAACTCACAGTGGCGCATACCAAATTCTATTGTACAACATATGCTTTAAGGGTTTTTCTAGCTATGCCACTGTACAATCAACCGAATGGCGTTCGTTAGGCGTCTACAATAATTGACATAAATACTTTTATGTTTGATTATTATGAAACAAAGTGGTCACAAAAAAGGCAGAAAAACCGGAAAGAATTAAAAGAAGAAAAGCACACATAAATTATCCTGCTTTTATTCGAAGTATCTAATGGCATCTACAGGTCTTTAAAGGTAAATTATTTTAAGCCAGAGGTCAGTAAACTATTTTAGAATGTACCAAATCATCATCATCATTCTGTGAACAAAGTACTCGGAAATTGATATAATAGAAGAGTGCATGATGATACATAAGCACGGTAAGCCTGGCGGTATATCAGCCGATCAGTCTCCTTCCTTCAATCTCAAAGGTTTGGTAGAGACTGCTCCTCTCCAGGTTGATGGTTATCGTGGAGTCCCGCAGACTCATTCCAGATCACCAAATCGGTTTTCGAGCAGGCTACAGCACTACCGAACATCTACACCGAGTAACAAACCATATCCTCTAAGCGTTTGACTTAAAGAAGTATTGTAAAGCTGTGTTTAAAGATTTCGTGCTGGCTTTTTATCGAGTGTGGCATCTCGGTCTTTTGGCCAAGGTGAAGTCTGTACATCGGACTCATTCAATCATACCTAGAAGGGCTCCTTTTCAGCATCAAATCTCGGACTGTTCTGTCGGACACTCGCCCCGCCCTGGCTGGGGTTCCTCAAGGCAGAGTTTTGTGTCCAATACTATTCTTCTGCTAAAGAGATGTGCATCGACTCAAAGGAAGCTATGTAAGCTATTTAGACCGACGACGTTGGCTTCCATTACAGCACCCATTGCGAGTGTGAAGCTACAGATGGGATCCAAGAATACCAGAATTAACAGTGCATTTGCTTCATTTTACTCTAAGCATATAACTTTCAATATCGTTTAGATTTCAAGCTTTAGCCCTTCTGTTAGCTCAGCAGTCCATAGTTTACAAAACCCTGTCACAAGCAATAAAATTGATTGACATTTATATTGATGAAAAGACAAAATTACAATAATTTCAATGGCATTGGTTCAAAATGAAAAGTGAATTGGTTATAATATTGTAGTACTTAGTAATTTGTCTCAAGGGGATGCTAAAACTACTTAATAATTTAGGACCATCTAACAAACTATTGTAATGTCATTGCCAAACATTAACGTTAGTTTGTTTGTAACTCTAAAATGTTCTGTTTTGATATTACAAACCAACACAAACAAACCAACAAATAAACAGAGAAACAAATCATTCATACGACCAGTTGGCAAGTATGAAAGAAAAGTGAGTAAAAATTGGAATATAAAGTGCGCAGAAGTGGTCCATAGAGGGATGTTCGTGTTGAACAGCTGACTATGTTGATAAATATTTGCATCAGTATATATCTGTGTTTTTGCTACATGCAACCCACTGACCCAGTTCTCTGCCTCTATGCAGTCCATCAATCAACAAGTTGTTGGGCTTAAAAACACAACATGAAAATTTGGAGGCTGCGCATTTAAAACTGATAATCTATTGTAATAAAAGAGAAAGTGTCTAAAGAGGTTATTCCTTAAAACAGCTGGACGAATATATATATATATATATATATTCGCACGAAATGCCAACATTACTACTTCGTTCATATGTTCATGTGACCTAGAAATCTATTAAAAGTATAGTAAAAGTCAATGTCAAGGACATGAACATGCAAGTTGTAAACGAGTTTCTAGTACAATGCATTTTTATACAGGGTACACAAGCACTCTAAAATGATTCAATCAGCAGATTGCATGACTAAAAACTGCTGTCAAAATAAAGAGAAAATCAACAATGATAAATTGCTAATGAATTTTCTTTTTTTTTTTTAACATTTTAGTGTTTTGTGATTTGAAATATTTTTATTTTTTTATTTTTCAAAAATAAACATGACTTTTAACAAGAAAATAAAATACATTTTACTTTCAGATTTTAAAGAAAATATTTATATACTTAGTACATTTTCTTCTCTCTTTACTGTTTCTCTATGAATCTACATACATATGTATGTATGTATGTGTATATTTAGTAGTATAAGTATTGGTGTTAGTTGTAGTATCTGTGTCATAGTTTATAAAAATAGAATCACAATTTATACACATGCACATACATACTCGTATAGTGCTTCCCAAATCCACTCGTATCTTTCTTCATATTTTACTTTGTATTAGTATATACTTATATATTCATAGTAGTAAAACTGTTCAAATATTTTGAAAATTCTTCTTGATACACTTTAAAGGGAAAAATTCTTTCTTTTATTTATAGTAGAGAACAATTTTTCTGTCTTATCTTTTGATTATGTAGGCGGCTTTTAATTTAATAAAATATTTAATAATTTTTCTTTTTTAAAAAATATTTTATTTACAATCAAATTCATAAGTAAGATTATTAACAATAAAAGATTTTATATAATAGTATAAGATTATTTTAAACATAAAAATATGTTGAAGTATTTTAACCCTTTAACCCAATTTTTTAAATAAAATTTGTAAATATTTTCTCTACATTATTTTTGATACAAATTTCTTCTATCATAACAAGAAATCAATGAAAATGTATTACATTATAATGATCTCAAGTTCAATTAACCTTTCATGATCTTAATAATTCATTTGTCAAAACACATTTGCTCAAGGATACGTCATTAGACGTCAGTAATTAAAGATTTCGTTTTTTTTTATATTCTGAATTCTATTTGCCAAAACTGCCAAATTGATCAGGGTCGAATTGTAAATACATATATACATATATATATTGTCTACTGTATTCGAGGGTAATTTGATGTGTTGTGATTTATTGATTTAATAATAATCGCATGTCGTAAGCTTTAATAATAAATTTTTACTCGGTAAGAAAAAAACAAGATTTTTTTTACAGATACAAGAAGAAATTGGAACTGGTATCAGTTAGATTTTAATTGGTTTTCATACAAAATATACGTACGATTCAAATAATTTATACTTATGCTTAAGCATGTGTTGATCTGATGTAGAGATTGCATTGCTATTTTCTTAAAACTCAAATGCTTAATAATTAAAATAAATAATGGTGATTCTATACTTCAAATTTTAACCTTAAAATATTGGACATTTTAATTCAATCGTGATCATACAAGCCACGATGAAGATTGTCTAATGATGCTTCCAATTTTTTTTTGGGACTCACGCTATTTATTAATATTGTTTACAAAGAAAGATAGATTGATTTAAAAATAATTTAAAGGAAAATATCCTCAATTTAGCGAAGAAGAAAGTGATTTGCTTTTAAGACATGATGTCTGAAATGAATGAACTTCGATAGATATTGCTTTTATTTGTCAGTATAATCTTCACAATTGAATACAAGAGCGGGTCGAAGGTCTTAGCAGGTCGTAGTCACTCTTTAAATCTAAATAGTATATATAAAATCGTAAGCCTTTATCTATTTGTGCACACTAATCTCAGAAACGGCTTAACCTATTTGAATGCGGTTGTGACTGGTGTATTGTAGCAAGCTTTGTGTAACATTTAGCGTATATTTTACCGAAATCAACCTACTAAATCAAAAGATAATTATATTTTTACTTCTGTTCCCGACTTTTTGGCTAATTTCGAATGTTTTCGAAATCTGATAATTAGTAAATACACGCCATTACAAACATATTTCGAATACCACGCGTACGAATTCGTGTTATAAATTTAGGATTAAATATTAGATTTAATCTTCTTAAATCAATAATAAATACATTAGACTAATTCTTATCAGTGTTGGCAAAAAGTTAATCTGATTAAAGATTAATGATTAAAAATCATAATCAAAAGATTTACTTAATAATTTATTAATTATAACTATAATAATCTGCCGGCAAGAGTCACGGACCTGACGACTCCGCTTTCCACGTGTCGTGGCGCATGCCGATAAATGCGGTGAATAAAGTCGTAGGTGACCAGTAGAATGACCTGTAAGGGCAATGGAAGAATGCTCAAATTATGCCTACTCTGAAGTAATACATAAAGCAGTTCCGGAGTAGGCATAATACCCAGAGGACGAGGAGGGAGGTTTAGTGGAGACACCACATACGTAGACACGACGGAAAGTCAGAAGAGATTCCTCCCAACCTCAAATATCTTCTGACCTATAGCCAGCGTCGTGGATCATAAGTAACAAGTAATTATTTTATTAAAAAATTAATTGATTAATGCCAAGAATTTTGTTTTTTTTTGGTTTGATATATAATTATTATAATATTACGAAAAAATATAATTAAGTGTATATATATTTTTATGGTTATATAGAATGATGGTGACCTTTTGTTTGGAAGCCTCTTTAATACTGATTCCTAAGTATAATTACAAGACCTTAAAAATATCATTGATAAGAATGAAATTTACTGGGACGGAGCATATTTTAAGGGTCTTTATATTATTGAGGTAAATAATGACTACTTGGAGATATGCCGGTAACTTTTCATTAATCTGATTATGATTAAAATGGTTATGATTAATTTTTAAATTAAATAATTAATTTGATAAGAATGATATTTACTAGGACAGAGCATATTTTAGGGGCCTTTATACAATATTATAGAGATAAAAGATGGCTACTTTGAGAGTTGCCAGAAACTTTTCATGCCACCCTCGTACACTTTATCATTGATATAATATTATTTTAATTTGTAACACATTAAAGGAGACTTACGAGACTTCAGAAATTACATATATACAAACATGTTCAGTATTGCATCTCAAGCTAAAAATTTAATGTATTCACGATGAATTGTCGTACACAGATAATTTATGGCAATCAGAGTTATCTGTATACTAAGTAGAACAGGTAACTCATACACATTAAAATCATAATTGTTGATTTTTTTTTCGTTTTACGCATTCGAAGTTCTCTGATTACTAGAATTAAGAAAGTCTTCTGTGTTTTCTTTTTATTATTTAACATTTAATTTATTGCGGCACCTGTGTCATCTTTTGGGTGTGCGCTTTTATAATCAGTTGATTCATTTTTAAATTTTTTAAGTAAATTTTTAAAATGTTGAATGTCTTAATACTATAAGAGGGATTTATGTGACATTGACTTTTTAAAAAACCCTCGTATATACGCAAACACATGTAGTATAAATTTAATAAAAAGATCTAAATCATGGATAGGTATCTTTTATAGAAACAAGGTAAGAGGAAATAACACACGAGAAGCATAAAAGAATCAAAATTGTATGCGTATGTTGCGCATTATTGCGCATTAGTTTTCAAAGAAAAAAGAAACATGAAAAATAAATAAAAACAGTTTTTTTCTTTTTTTTTCAACAGAATAAAAAAATAATACAATATTTTTTCTTAAAAATCAACAACATCAAGTGATATTCAACACTATTCAATGTGGAATGCCACAAATGATTATTATTGTACGTGTATTATTCGGTTTTTGGCATTTTGTTGTTATTTTCAAGAGGAAAAATAGAAAATAAAATAAATAAATAATTAAAAATAGCATCAGGCGGGACGGACACAGACCAAAAATGAGAAGAGTCAAGAGATGTGGTTTGATTCGTTTGTCGTTGTTGGTGATATGAGCTAAAAAAGCTGACAAAGAAATATCTACCACCCATGCAAACATGCAAACAAGGAATCCATCCAACCAACCTACTTGGTCAGGCCAAGTACGAGTAGATGATCATCAACCATGAGCCAACAGGCGGTCGTTTGTTCATTTGGTTTGCTCGATTGATTCTAGAGAAATGCTCGCTCGAATGCATACACAGAACAGATGAGAACACAGATAATGATGATGTTTGAAAGAAAGCTCGCACCAACAAAGCAACAGCAACAATTTTGAATTAAAAATCATTTAAAGATGAAAGTAATTTTCTTCTTGCTTTCTATCATTAAGAGTATATGTAGGCACGAACTTTACGATACTATCCTATATATATGTAAATACACTTGCATTTACTTTGAGTGTATGTGTGTGAGAAAAGCTATGGCACCCTCAGAGCTGAGAGTACAAGGAAAAATCTTTCTATATAGAAACACAATCAAATAGATCTCTACATATGTATATTTGTATGTACATATATGTATGAAGCTAAATAAATGAGTATTTCGTCATGCGTTCTTGCTTAATAAAATGTATTTGTATCTGCCTATCTATATGTGTATGTATTTGATAGATATACTCGTACATGTGCAGGAAAATGGCTTTTAAAAACTTTTCTTTTATTTTTTTTCGACTTGTCGCCGTCATGCTTGCTTTTTGTTGTTGTTATTTTTGTTGATATTATTGCTATTAGATCGTCTTCGTTGTTGGCTACTATAGCATTTTGCTATCACCTCAGAATTACCTTGCCGAACTGTTGCTGACGGAAAACGTTCAGTCGAGACCGAGCTCATCCGCGATTCAGTTGATTATTCGCATCCAACAGACAAAATGGTGAGTTCGTTGTGTGTCGCACAGGCAAAAAAAAAAAAAAAAGACTTTCACAGAAAAAAGCAAAAAATTTCTATATACTTATATATGGTTAAAATCGTAGTTAACTCATATATATATGCATATACTGAACGGATAATTTATCTTCAAAACTAACTGGGTTTTTCTTATTCTCTTCACATATTTTTCTATTCCTCAACGCCCACACAATAAAATTAGGCCGATGTACCAAAGCGTGAAGTTGAAAGTAAGTGTTGCCCAACAATTTGGATTACTACAAATGCTTACTATAAAACAACGACATAACAATCTCTAACCTCAAATCTTTAAAAAAAAGAAAAAAAATACAAAAATATCAAAAAAAAAAAAACAAGAGAAATTTGAAATGGTTATACAAGTGTTTGGTTTGATCCTTAAAGCAAATTTAAAGAAAAATTTCTTAATTCCCTGGAAGGATTTTTAGTGAAAACACAATTCTAAGTGATGAACTTTGATTGATTACATAATGCAAAGATATGCTCATAAAAAGAAATATTTCATGAAAAAATAAAAATAAAATTTTTATAAAAATTATCAGATCAACAATTCAACATTCCTGAAGTGTTTTAAAAGAAATAAAAATTTAAAAAAAAATATATAATAATATATATAAAATATTTAAACTAATCAAGGAAAAATTCTTTGAAATTTTCTTCGAAAAGTGTTCTATTTATAAACTGCCATGCTTGTATCTAAAGCGCAGAAGCATGAGAGAAGAAAATGAAAAAAAAAATAGAAAAAATCTAAACAAACTTTTAAAAACTGTGAAAAAATAAAGAAAAATCTTTTATAGCAAACAACTATAATCAACATACTATACTATAATAAGAGTACCATAATAAAAGTATCTGATCAATTTTGCGTCGCCTTCATCGCCTTCTTAGTGTCATTGAGTAATACCAGACCAGACATAGGCAAATGAAGAAAACGCACGAGCAGAGAGGAGCACTAAATAGATGACAAATAGAAAAGGAGAGACTGTGAGAGAAAAGGAAAGAGACTACATGAATATACAAATATACGAGAATAAGAATAACAACAAAAACCGTAAAGATCGGCATAAAACGATGAGAAGCATGAAAAAAAAACGAAAATTTTGTTGTCTAATTTTGGCAGAATTTTCTTTTTATTTTCATTTTGACGCACAACCAATGACTCTCTCTCTCTCTCTTACTATATCTCTCTTCATTAGCATAGATACACACATATAATCAAATTGCTTATATATGAACATATATGTATATATATACATATATCAGAATATGTGACCGATCTTAGTTTATATGTGTGATGAGTGTTCATTCGGGTGTCGAATTACGTTATAGCATAGAAACATATAAACAAGCTCTCTCTCTCTCTCTCTATCTCTCTCTCACTGTCTTCCCTGACAGCTTGCCTATCTATATATCCATCTCAGCCATAAACTATCTATAATGATGGCCTGATATAATATGAAGTTGGCAATGCCTCAAAGCATGCTATAATGACATAAATTGTAGGTGTTATTGAGTATACTAGACATATGTCGTAGTACATATACATATCTATAGATAAAGAGATACAATAGATAGATACAATAGAGATCTATAGATACAACAATGTTATGCATTAATGCCAAGTATATGTATAGTATAGTTTTTGATTTTTCTTTATTTTTTTTTTTTGAGAACTAAAAATGTGCGAAGCAAAAATTTCAGGGTTACCAGGTTGACCTGATTTGATTTGTACTTTCTTTTAAAATGGAATAAAATGATGAAAAAATTTAAGTAAATAAAGTAATAAATTATAAAAAAACAATAACAAATGTATAACCATTTCAATATCATAAATTGTTAATTTGATTTTTAACCTTTAACCTTTGATTAATAAAAACATTGATTAATAAAATTATTAATAATTTTTCTAGATATCGAATTCGTATTCGAAGTTATGGGTTCTCCCGGTGAAGGTATCGATGCCTTTGATCTAGGTGATGCCCTCCGTGCCCTGAACTTGAACCCAACCCTCGCGCTCATCGAGAAAATGGGTGGTACCAAGAAGCGTAACGAGAAGAAGATCAAGATGGACGAATTCCTGCCCATTTACTCACAGGTCAAGAAGGAGAAGGAACAAGGTTGCTACGAAGATTTCATTGAATGTTTGAAATTGTACGACAAACAAGAAGATGGCACCATGCTCCTTGCTGAACTACAACACGCCCTGCTCTCCCTTGGTATGATAATCAATCTCAATATTCTCTATATATATTCTTTTTAACAATTGCAATTTATAGGTGAAAACTTGGACGATGAACAGGTTGAGACACTCTTCGCTGACTGCTTGGATCCCGAGGATGATGAAGGCATGATCCCATACTCCCGTAAGTACAAAAACAATCACACACATCCCCTTCCTTTTTGTATGCACAACTTTTATTAATGTATGACAAACAAATTTGTCAATATCTTTATTTTGTTTCATGTCACGTACTATATGTTATATTTGTTGATTCTGGCACAACTTGCACAAATCCCATAAATACACACATAATAAACACACAATCTGCACTATTGCACACCAATCCTACCTATATAAACCACACAATCCATGTGTATCCGGTATACTATGTTCGTTGTGTCTATATGTCATCGTTGTCGCATGTTTCAAAATGAGCAGAATTCATCCAGAGGTTGATGAGTAATCCAATCGTCTTCGACTAAACGGTAAGAACTTGTTCCTGTTTCACTTGTCTTTGGGAAAGTTTTTAAATAAAATTTATGTGAATTTTAAAATTAATATATTTTTTTTGTTTTTCTTTATTTACAATTTATAGCATTCCTTGCCAGAATGTGTGACCGACCAGATATGCTTAAATGAACAACATCATAAATTTATAGCCAACAACCATTCTCCATAGAGGTTATAATTCATCGCTAACTCTCTCTATCTCTCTCTCGTATATTATTTATTTTAATTAAATTTTACAACTGCTACTACAACTGCAAATTGAACTTCAAGATAATATTATTTTTTAAATAATAAAACAAGAAACAAACAAAAAAAAAAACAAAGAAAGAAAATTTAAATTATAAAACTACAAAAATGAAAAAACACTAAAAAAAATGATAAAAAGTTTTAAAATTGTTTTTGTTGTTCATTTATTCGTTTCGTTTCGTTCGTTTTAGTTTTTCGTTTATACATTTTTTTATACATAAAAAATAATGAAGCCAACATTGAAATTAATTAATTAAAGAGTTCACAATTTTTAAGATTTATAAAGCGCAAATAAACAAACAAATAGAAAAACTCAAATAACAAATCCACTATCGAAATTCAAATATTAGAAATTTTGACTTCTTTGGTTCGAAACATCGATAAATAATACTACAACAATTTATTGAGATACAAACAACTATTGTACTTAGGATGAGGAACGAAAAAGGCATTTGCGGTTCATTAATTACCATATTTATATTATCATATAAAGAGCTTCATGAGGTTGTCACAACTTGAACAAAAGCAAATCGAAAGACATTTCTATTTTCAATTTAATTAGAAAACTAGCTGTGCCAGCGACTTCGTACGCTTGGTATTTGAAATATGATATATTTATTAATGTTAACAGTTAAGAAATTGCAGCAATGCTTATACGATATGAGGGATTGATGCATAGAGCTTCCAGCAGTTGCTAACACATAAACCTGACCGAGCGAAAAGCAGCTTTAAGTAAAATCTAAACCCACAACACTCAGCGTTTGGTCCTGGGCTTTGTTAATTTTCATAGCTTAGTATAGGCTCACTGAATATCACACTATTACAATATTAATTACTTTTGCTTTGCATAATCATCAGATGTTTAAAGTTACAATGCGCAAAAAGTTGGCAGCCGTACTCAAAATTTAATAATTTATTTTTTTTTTTTTAATTTGCAACCGTCGTCAAGACGACAACCAACAAATTTTATCGAAAATATAGTCACTTTGCGTAGGTTTGGATGAGTTAATTACTCATCCAGGATGTGGAATGGGAGATCTAGTGAGTGGTGCCTACTCAGGTGTCGCGTTTGGGTGCTCATTGCCAGGTGATTTTCATGGGCTTCCAACCTTATGAGGTTTCTGTTGCTGTACTTGATATCCTCCTTTATCATTGGTAACTGCAGGTCTTAGTGTATAACCGAGTTTCGGACAAACCACTGCGCGCCTACAATTCTTCGTAGTAGCTTGGACTGAAACCTCTGCAGTATTTCCAGGTTTGAGTTGGATGCAGTGCCCCAAAGCTGTATACCGTAAGTCCATACCGGTTTCAGTATGGCCTTGTACAGTAACAGCTTATTTCGCAGGTTAAGCTTCGTATTTGCGCTGAGCAGCCAACTCATTCTTCGAAGTTTCACGTCGAACTATTTTCTTTTGGTCGTAATGTGAAGTTGAGGTGAGGCGCCTGTCAAGTGTACTTGACAGTGAATGTCGAGTGGTTCACAGTGAAAGTAATATGCATGGATTTCTCCGCATTGACACAGATGTTCCACCTCTTAAGCCATGGCTCCATGAGATCCAACTGGTCTTGTAGAAGAGTTGAGACTACAGGCGGGTCACTGTCGCTCACCAACAGAGCTGTGACATCTGCATATGTTGCTATGGAGAGTTTCTCGTCACTCAAGATCGGGAGGTCAGATGTGTAAACCGTGTATAGGATTGGTCCCAATACACATCCCTAGGGAACTCCAGCTCGCATACTCTTTATGTCAGATTCCTGATCTTCGCCTCTGACATTAAAGGTTCTTTTATGAAGAAATGATCTGAGAACCAGGAAGAAGGGAGCTGGCAGCATTTTTTTCAACTTAAACATCAGGCCGGGATGCCAGACTCTGTCAAATGCTTGTCGGACATCTAGGAAAGCGGCAAAGCAATACTCACTATGTTCGAAAGTATTGATGATTTCTTGTACCACTCGGTGGCACTGCTCAGGGATTCCGTGACATATCCTGAACCCGAACTGGTGGTCTGGAATAAGGCGTCCTTTATCCAGCAGTGGCAACACTCTAACCAGATGTAATCTTTCGAGTACCTTGGAGAGTATCAAAATTTAATGTTTTTGTTTTTTTGATTTTGTGGGTCGATTTTGATTGATTTCTTTTGATTTTGTAGGTTATAGGAAATTATTATATGTTAAAGGAATCATGTTACAATACACGAGTAAAAACCACATTCAAATCGATTAAGCCGTTTTTGAGATTAGAGTGCGTAGACAAAAAGATGTTTCCGGTTTTATATATTGTATATGTATAGATATATACAGAACACAAATTAATAGAAAGAGTGCTAAGCGTAGAGTAATTTTTCTTGAGTTACATATATCATTACATAGGTCATAGAAGTCAAAGAAGTGGTACTAACGATCCCTGTGCCTCGGCAATCATTGTCTAGCAGATGGAAAGAGGGGTAGACAATCCTAACTATCATTAATCATTGTAGAAATTTGTATGTCGTAAATTTTGAAAAAAATTATACATACTTACATTATGCACTAGATAATCCAGACAATTGAAAATCAGAACTATGTCCGTATTTCCATTTATGCTGCATTCTCCTCAAAGTGCGCTCTATTGGATTTTGGAAGCCTCCCCTTTTTAATGATTCCAGATTTTCGGTCGGATTGAGGTTTGGGCTTTGGGCCGGCCACTCCTTCACTAGATATGGTGACTCTTACAGCTAAATCTGGGTTTCAGGCGCAATTAGCTTTGGTCTTCATCTGGCTGGATAATCCCTTTAAGCTTGGGATTGGCTCCACAGTCTGAGGGTGCAAAATGACTTAGAAACGAATAAAATATAAGAACATAATTGTCAATAAATCAGCTACATTCTGTCCAGATTAGATTTAAATGTCAAGGAAGGCTTAAGTCTCTTTTATTCAATAACCTGTTTAATTTAATTTGACATCCAATATTAAATTATTTAAAAAAATCACCATCACGGCATGTTGCCACTCAAAGTCGTAGATATTAAGCTGTCTACTACTCTTTTGTAATCTTTTTTTGGCAAGACTCATTCCAAAACAAGGTTCTACGATAATTTACTGGTGCCCCATATTTTGTGCGCAATGTAGAGATCTTAAGATGCCTAAAGTGCTTGAGGAAGTCACTTTGCACGTCACGCTACAACACAACGGCTGCATAGTATCCAAATGTAATGGCGCCAAAGAATAAGATTGATCCACACAAATGTATAATATCTCTTCGTATTACCCACCCAGAATAATATTTTATACTATTGTATTATGCAATTAATTTTTATACCTATAACATGTCAATAAAATAAACAGAATAAAAAAATCTTAAATAGAAAATAAAAAATTATTTTTATTTTCATTCAAATAATCTGCTTGTCCTCAACTAATTCATCATGATTCTCGATTTCAACACAATCGATTACAATTTTTAGAACAAACATTTTTCTACCCACTACAAGATGGCGCTTTTTGAATTTTATTTCAATTTCCCCTTCAACTCAAACTAAAAACTTTTGCTCATTGCTCTGTGTGCTTTTGCTATTGATGAAGCTTTTATACTCTCCGCTTTTTTGCACTTATTCAATTTACTCTTTTGGGGACGCTGAGTTAGTTGCTTGCTGTGTTAATTAAGGTACTCGTCATATGAAATCAGTTGAAAACGAGATAACAAACCGAAAAGATACAATAAATAATATAACGGCGCGTCCCAACCGTGCTACATTTGCTTTGTTTTAAAGATTCAAAAGGTGAAAATATAATATAATAAATTAAATTGAATAAAATTGAAAGTGCATCCAACTATTTTTGAATAGAAATTACAGCAAGTTAAATTATTTCATAAAATCAAAGTTAAATTTAATAAAATAAAATAAAATAAAATAAAATAAAATACAGTAAATTATTTCAATGTAAATCTATAAGAAAAAATTAAGCCGGAAAATTTCAATTTTTGATTCTTTGCCATAATTTTTTCTTAAGGGTATACTGAAAATTTATAGTTATCTCTTTAAAGTGCTGCTTCGAGAAAAAAAGAAGAGTTCAAAAGAATAAAATATAATAATAATACATTCCAAAACATCATCAAAAAAACAAAATCTAGTGCAATTTTTACTAAATTTTATATCCATAAAAAAAGAAAGGAAAGGAAAAGAAAAGCTCTTCTTTTTGTGAAAAACCGAATACCACAAGAGTCAAATATCTCTAAAGAAGAAGCATCCTTTAGATACATAAACACAAATACTTATACATACTGACAACAACAAACAGGAGATACTACTAAGAAGCAAATACCGTTAGACAAACTTTCAATATGGCGGATGTTATGGAGAAAAGCTCTTTGCTGGAAGCTGCGTCTGCTCCAGTTGCCGTTGCAGCAACAACAACAACAGCGGCATCTGTGCCACCGCAAACAACAACAGCAACAGCAAACGCCGCATCAGTAGCAGCAGCAACAACACTGAAGGACTCACACCCACCAAAACAGGAAGAACAACAACAACAATTGGATGCAAAACAACAACAGCAGCAACCAGGAGTGCAACGTGAACAAAAAGGTATGCATACAAATAAATACACATTTAGTATTTTAGATACTTTTTTACAAAAACAAAACTCTTAAAGACAAGTTGAAAGAAAGAGAGAAACGAGTGAGTGAGTGTGTGTGTTTGTGTGTGAGAGAGAGTGAGAGTAGAGAAAATTATAAAGAAATTAGAAGGAAAAAACAAAAGAACTTAGAAAATTTGAAAGACTTTGAAATTGCAAGTGTAATTAAAGGGAATACTTGACTTGTTAAGAGTTTCCAGAAAACTACATGAGAGAGAAAAACAAAGGGGTGTTCTTTATATTTTCCCGTTGTTATCAAAGAAAGTCTTATCTGCAAATAAAACTTTGAATCACCAAAGTTTACAAACCTTTCACCATCTAATTTTTGAAAGATTTCCACACAAAAACTCATAAATATTTATAGGTTTATATCATTACCATATCCAATTATCATTCGATCAGTCCAATTTTTGGTTATACTGTTGTGGGAATTGTCAAGAAAAACTTCTTACTTTGATCGTTCATAGTTAATTTTAGATGAGGATTAACTATTCCAATTAAAACAACCAGACCTCTAGCAGGCAGGAAGTGGGTAAATGAGTCTGGCTGTACTGTGGCAAAGACACTCTGGCCTTGCTATCAATCAAAGAGAACCTCCGAGCTCCTACACTTCAACAAGAAATGAACTAGGTCATCGACGGGAGTTATGACGGGGCACTGGACCATCGGGCTGATGGGCTGTGAAGATGAGGAGGAACTGGAGAGCATTCAACACCTCCTCTGTGATTGCCCTGATCTTCTTAGTATAGGAACCCTTCGAAGAGTTTGGTAGTTTGGCAAAATGTCTTTTGGGGCACCTGGCTTCTGGGTCTCGAGCAATAGCGAGCGGATTGCATAACATAATATTGAGCCAGGACCATCAGAATGCTGTTCATGAATTTTGCGTCAACGATTATATCGATTGGAAACTTATACCTCCTCGATCGCCTTATTTTGGAGGGCTCTGGGAGGCGGCAGTAAAAACCGCAAAAACACACTTGTATCGCTCATTTGGGACATCCTGTATGAGCTATGATGAATTCCGAACGCGTATATGCCAATGTATTAAAACTATCCCTTATAATCGTTCTTTCAACGATTGATTGGAATTGTAATTAAATGATCTCAAAAAAAAAAAAAAAAAAATTGCGGCTATAATAAATTCACGCCCAATTTGCACTCATTCAGAAAATTCAGATGACCTAGACGTTCTAACACCAGCGCATTTCCTCATAAGTACGCCGTTTTCCTCGTTCATAGAGCCTGACACATACATACATACTATCTGTGTACCAAATTTTATTTCCATAGATTATATGGTACGACTAGCATTCATAACATTTGCCATCCTAACTCAGGGCAACATAGAGTAGGAGGACTCCGAGTGAAATATGTTCTACAAAAATCAATTATATATGCCGTATAGAGTGGTGCTTTGTTTATAGTAAGCCACATACCCCGAATATCAAAAGTCGACCCAGCTAGCCACAATCGATTGTCCTCATCATGCTGATTGTTTTCATAAGTTCAAGGGGTCTCCAACTCATAATTCTATGCATTATAAACCTCACACAAAAGTGATACTTCCCACCTATTAAAAAATACATATTGTGAAAGCTATAATAAAAGCGAAAGAGTATGTGTGTGCGTTTATGAGGATACTTAACTTGAAAAAGGTTAAGTAGGATAATTATTTCTAAAGTATATAATTACACATTTTACATAGTACAGAAAGTCCCTCCCCATTTCCTTAGATTTATTCCATTAAATATTAAAGATATTTTCATCTTTATGACTTCTCTTGAGTACATTAAAGTTTTAATTACAGAAGAATATTGCATTTCCATATTGATAAAGTGCTAATTAAATTAGAAAAGCTCTAAGACCTCTATAAGATATAGTAGTTCGAGTAGAAAAAGCAACATTCATTAAATACGCCCGCAATGCACATTAGTTAGTTGAGCTAAAGGTTCAACACGCAGGCAACACAAGTCAATTAAGCAGAGTGTCAGGCAGTCAGAAAGACAGACCGACATACTAACTGACATAAAGATAGACAAAGAACTATATACTAGTAAGTATATACTACATAGATGGAAAGGACACACCTCGAGTCAAGTAAATTAAGTGTTCTGTCAACTTTTAGTGTTGTATTTCCACAATAAGATGTATACTCCTATATACATTTATATTGTAGATAGATATATACATTTGTAAATGTATCTGACACGTCATGCAATGAATGCCATACCATCATGCTATGCCACAAATAGACATTTAAAATGTCAGACGTGCTTAACTTATGAACATGCAAACCATATACATATGTATCCTTAATACATACTTATAATACTCTCTCCTAAAGTTGAGAAAAACTCTAGGACATAAGACGAAGCTTCTATGTACATATGTATGGTTGGTACTAGCTGTAGTATATCAAGTTTAGGGTTATTAAAAATGTCTGAAGTTATGTTCTTCTGTGTTGTTGTGAATTTTTTTCAATTGTACCCAGATACTGATGCACGCTGAGCAGGATAATCATGCAACAGAGCAACAACAACAAAGAACACAATTGTCAACAATTTTTCAAGCAATGACAAAGAACTCAGAAGAACAATGAGAGTGAGATTGGAGGATGCACATTACATCAAAGCTTAGTTGTCATTATGAGTTTTGTACGAGTAATAGACAAAGTTCAAAGAACTTAAAATATGACAATGACGTTGTATGTTACTTAGATTGCCCACACAGCACTAAATGCTTTCATTCATTCAAATCATTTAATCATGGAATCACTCATTCATTCATCAAATCATTCACTTGCTCACTCACTCACTCAATCATTCATTCCTTCATTCGTTTAGCAATTCATTAATTTCTTCATTTGCTCTCTCAACTATTTTTTAAATGCATTTAATATGCAGAAAACGCTGTAGTAGATACAAATTAGTATTGTTGCAGTTAATGTATCTATTAGTAGAGTGACATGTGACAAAACATTAATTTACATTAAAAAATGAAGCACTTACGCTTATATAATAATAATTTTTGTATATACTTACTTAATAATTGCTCAACTTTGCTAATAAAAATGGAAAAACAAACAAAATCAGACACGCAAACTAAGAATTAACTAAGGGGGTGGCAGTGCGCTCTGAATCTCGAGAATTCCTTTATTATAATATAAGAAACAATCATAGTTTTCAAAAACGAGTGGCGCCCCATTTAGTTTTATTGGCCCAGATCACTACTTCGACTGCCAAAATCTATAGAGATATGCCTGCTTAGCCTCTCAACATGACAGAGATTTCATCTAAATTTCTTCCATTTTACAATAATACATTACAAGATCCGGTTGATAAGACTTATTTGCATTAAGAATGTTTTACCCTGTTATCAGAGGAAGTAAAGTTTCATCACATTCCATGCAGAATCCACAAGTGCTACTAGAAAGGTCCCCTTTCATGCAAACTAAAGACTTAAAAGTTTAAGAACTTAGATGGTAAATTGTAGTAGTTAGTACTTATACTGTATATTTGATGATTTAATTGTTGCATTAAAACAATTTTTTTTTTTATTTTTCAACATAATCTCCTTGGAGCTCTATACACTTAGTTAGACGTTTCTCTAATTTTTTTAACCCGTCAGAAAAATATGATTTTGGAAGGTCCTCAGAATAAGCATTTGTTTGATCTATGACTTTTTCATTTGAAAAAAAAACGTTGTCCACTGAGCCATTTTTTCAGGTTTTGGAATAAGAAAATGTCACTGGGAGCTAAATCTGGCGAATACGGTGGGTGGTCGACCAATTCGAACTTTAATTCTTCAATTTTATCCATTGATCGTAAACATGTGTGAACGCTTTCTTGTTCTTTCATTTCGGGAGTGTAGTGGTGAATCCATGTTTCTTCTACAGTCACAAACCGACGAAAAAACTAATTCGGATTACGTTGCATGAGCGACAAAAGAGCTTTAGAGGCAACCACCCTATTGCATTTATTGTCGACTGTGAGCAAACGCGGCACCCATTTTGCCGAAATCTTTTTCATACACAATTTTTCATGTAAAATAGAAATGACGCTACCTTTTGATATCCCTGTAACCTCAACTATCTCACTCAACTTTAATCTTCGATCACTTAACACCATATCATGGATTTTATTGATCATTTCTGGCGTAGTCATCTCTACAGGGCGTCCTGAGCGTGGTTCATCCTTTGTTGATGTACGACCACGTTTAAAGTCATTTAACCAGTTATAAATAGTTGCAAGTGAAGGAGCAGAAGTGCCATGAACTAAATCCAACTCATTTTTTATTTCCCTTGCTTTAAGTCTTTTATATGAAAATGTTTAATAACAGATCTAAATTCAATTTTCTCCATTTTTGTAAATAAACAAATTTTTTTTCTTCAATGCTCGAGAAACACACAACAACTCTACCAATCAGGCTGAAACTTCACAGCATACCTAGACGGTAGTGATGCTGCATGAAAACGGACCGTTTACAGTAATAGTCGCGCTATCTGTTGGATTTTCTAAAGACTTATTGACCTATCCTCGTACTTACATTATTAAGATCCGGTTGACAAAACTTATTTGCATTAAGAATGTTTTTACCTGTTATCCATGCAGAATCTACAAGTGCTATAGTGACCACTCCAATTATTGGTGAGAAATCGCAGCTTATTTCTTGACATACTGACCTTCCAATTCCTTAGCTTTTTTGGATTGAAATTTACTATAAAGGTGGGTTGTCTTCAGTTCGTAAATGCAAACTAATGACTTAAAAGTTTAAGAACTTAGTTGGTAAATTGTAGTAGTTAGTACTTATACATATTTGATGATCTAAAATGCAAGCAATGGCTGGCTAATTGTTATCAAGTAGTATTTATGACTTTAATAATTTCTATTTAAAGAAATTACTCAAACAATTTAAAATTGATTGGACTTTTGTAGTAGAACATTTGGTAAATTCTAAAACAAATGCAGTTATCTAAGGTTAAGACAAATAAATGATAGAAAATTGAGAACACCCGCAATAATGGCAAACGTGATTTACTCAAATCAATTTACAGTCAAGTGCAAATTTTTTACTATATATTACTATCATGTGTTTTTATTGCTAAAACTTGTCTTCACGCACACAGATACATTTCCCTTGATTACTAGTAATAATAGTATATTCAGAGACTCAGATGTATATAAATATACTTATTTTTATGTACAAAAAAAAAACTAAAATAAATAACAATTTATGTTAACACAAAACAAAATACGCAATCAAAAGAAATAAAATAAAATAAAATAAAAAAAGTTGTTGTCATCTACATATGTGTATGAAGTCATCATCATGATCATCATCATCATCATTATTATTATTATTATTATCATTATTGTTGTCATAGATTTTGTTTATTTGAACTAAAAAACTAAAGCTTAAATTGAGAGATTGAAAGATTGTACTGTATTAAGTAGATACATTAATCTCACTCTCTCTCTCCTTCTCTGGTCTAGTTAACTAACTGCTTTATTCCAGTTTACTACTGCAAGTTCAGTACATACTACCTTTGCTCAGTTCACAAATACCTTATACTAATCTATATGCCTTTGTTTTGTTTTGCTTTCTTTTGTTTTGTTTATATTTCATTGATAACCAGCAGGTGCTTTTTTTGTATACAATTATGACCTTATTTATTGGACTCTTTTGTTTTGTTGCAATTGATAAGCTCAAATGACTAATGAACGAAAGTGTACTAAAGTATTCTATTTCTGTTTTTATTAAAAACATTTGGCTATAAACATATAGTCAATTGAAATGTATATATACATATATTTGTAATATTTCTGATACTATATTTATAAGTATATTTTCCTTACATAGAAAAATGATATTTATTTTGGTTGAGCAAAGCATTTTTATATCATTTTATTTGATAAACTTTGCTCAAAAAGGTATTTTTTTTTTTTCCTTTTTAACACTCCTAATTGGAGCATAGGGCCTTCACAAGGCTTCTCCATTGCACACGATTCTGGGCTGTTGTTTTAACGCCATGCCATGTGATGTTGACATCAGCTAGTTCCCGCAAGGTTGATCTTCTCCAAATGTTCTTTGGCTGGCCGCGGCTTCTGCTCCCTTGCGGGTTCCATTCGAGCGACATTCTCGTAATGCTTTCTGGCTGTTTTTTTAGCGTGTGGCCAATCCAGCGCCACTTCCTACGCTTAATCTGTGTCAGTATAGGCTCCTCGTTTGTTAGACGCCATAGTGGCTCGTTGGAAATAGTGTTAGGCCAGAATATTTTGCATATGATCCTCAAACACTTGTTGACGAAAGCTTGAAGTCTCTGCGTGATGGAGTTCGAGATCAGCCATGTTTCGCTTCCGTACAGTAGTTTCGATTTCATGCATGCGGAGAATATTCGCAATTTCGCGCGTCTGGAGATTTGGGAATTTGCCCATACCGATTTTAACCGGCCAAATGCTGGCCTTCCTTTGCTCAACCTGCAGTTAGCATCAGCTCCTCCGTCTGTTGATATAACCAGATATTATAATACATTATTTTAGTGCAAATTATATGGCATTTATTTATATGATCATCCCAATTTTTAATAAAATTATATTAATTATTATTTCAAGTCGTTTCATATATAATTTGTATCACTTGGTATTTTAAACTGTTTAAATAAGTAACTTGTGTAAAATGAAAAAAATTTTGAGGCTTCAAAATATAAATGGAGTTTGAAAACCGTAATTGTTTAAGTTTTTGTATCATGACAACCTCTCCCAGCAAGTTATTCTATATACACATTTACATGTTACAATGGTAATCCCAGAATAGAATACATAGACTCTTTGTAGCTGGATACACTTTTCCCAGTAACGTCCAATAGCTTTGATACCCGTCATACTGAACATCACAATTTTTTTAAGTTTAGAAACAGAAAATAATCCGTGAGGCTAAATCTGGCGAATAGTGTTTTGAGGAAGCAATATTTTACAGATGTATGTGAAAGAGCAAACATCCCCAGAGTAGAACTTAGCATTTCGTAATCATAATCGTTCATCGTATTATTGATGGCTGCAAACAAATACTAAACCACTTTCTACAATACGTTGTGAAAAATAATGCGACGAAAACCCTCTCGAGAAATTTCCATTGTTTTGCCAAATTGATTTCTTTAACGTATTGTAAACAAAACAAAAACCAATTGTACATAAAAACGTTGTACGTACATATGTGCTAAAAAATGACAAAGTTTATTATGACGTTGTCAGATTCTACGTATGGACATTAGTATTGCTAATTCCCGAAATATAAATAACAGCCCTCGTAGTAATTATTTTTTTTTAAATAATAAGCGCCATCTATACGTCAGAGTTGTTTTGGAGCAGAAGTTTATATAAGAGCTTAAGGAGGTGGTTAATGCAAAGCATGCATCAAGAGAACTCAGTTTTTCATCCATCCTAAGATAAGAAAATGAATGTGATAGCAGGGCTGCACTAGAAATACTCAACACTTTCGAGATCCAATCGAGGTTTGACTGGGACTGGTTCATTTAAAAAAATCGGCAAAAAGCGAGCGAACTTGCACAGGAAGGGTTCCGTACCATCGCACAAGATTTAACAAGTAAAGCTTGTAACTCTGTCTGAAGTGGTGTAAAATATTTTTAGTTTTGTTTTTGTGAAAAGTGAAATATTTAAACAACGCCTCAAAGTATACTACAGGAAATATGAACCAAAATTTACAAATTTAAACCAATTTAATATGAGAACTGCCTTACACTGTATTATCAACCACACATAAAATGTCGTAGGCAACAGAAAGCAGTGTGCCAGTGACACTGTTACATTGTTTTCATTATATGAAAAAATGATGGAATTTCCGACATTTCCGGTGGATTTTCTAAAAATTATAGTATGTGTTGGTATGCGGCAATAGAAAACACACGCTGTGAAAATTTTAACAGTCTATCTTTTACGCTTCATGAGATAGAGCTCATTGACGAACGGACGGACAGTGTAGGCTTAGTAATAGGGCCTTGTTGGCACCCTTTGATTACGGAACCCTAACAAAAGATTAGCTGCAAATAACTATGTTCATATTATTTGGATAACTGGTCAAAATGGTTATGTTGTGAATGGAATTGACTCTAATATGCGATATAAAATGTTTGGAAATGTTTCGTGGATAAGATGAGATGTGAACAGCAAATGTAGCTGAAAATATCTACAATACTATGTCTAGAGGATTATCCCAATTATTTCACTGAAAACTAATCATCTTAGAGGAGTCGCACCTTAGACTTGTCATTTCGGTAACCTGAGCTTAAGATAGTTTTGCATCATGTATGAATACCGGAACCCCTGTCATTTTTAAACTTAATTTATTAATTTGTGTATATATGATAATGATGATGAAGATGAAGTGTAGAATAAACCAACTGATCTTTGACTTAACTTGATTTTTAAAAATTTCAATTAAATCAAAATTACATTATGGCACTTGAATGACGTAACAAAATTCTTAAATATTCTAATTTTTATGTGAATAAACATTTTCAATTGAAATTGAAATAAATAAAAGAAAATCTGAGAGAAAAAAGTCAAATGCGATCGTCGCACTTCGGTGACAACAAACAGCAACAACAGCGACACGATTTCTGTTAAAAATAGCAAAAACCACAAAATCTTTAACAAATTTTGTTCTATTCAATTTATTTCTTTAATCTCTTTCTTTTTCTCTATTTGTTTGTTATTTATTTTTTCTATTCATTTCAATCTAATTAACAATCAACTGAAAAAAAAAACAACAACAAATAAATAATGAAAATGATTCAACTAAACTAAACGAAACAAAAAAAGATAAAAATATAAAAAAAAACAAAATGTCTTAAAAGGAAAATAAATTCAATTTAAATGAAATGAAATGAAGTGAAATAGGAAAATCCATTTTTATTGCCATGAAAATTGAAATTACATTCAAAATTTATGTAAAAATTTGTTAAACATCAATTTCCGTTATACGTACATATTTAAAATCAATTAACTTAAAGTATCGCATTTACTCAAAATGGTTCGCTTGTCTTCAAATGCCTGGGTTACACCTTAAAATATTGATCATAATGCACAAAGAAAACACACATATAATGATATCATGTTGTGCCTTAAAAGGGCAAAATCGAGTGATTAATTAAGCTTGAAATAATTAAAGTGCGTATAGCAACAAAAATATCTATGGTTAGTCAAGACAAAATTTCGAAATAAAAAACTAAAACAAGAAAAAAAAAGCTAACTTTGGTATCACCAAAGTTTACATACTCTTCATTTCAGATGATTTTGAATAAGTTTTTGTGATATTAACTGTAGAAGATCATGAAAAACTAAACAATTTTTATTATAAACAGTGACACTAATAGATGACTACGATAAATAAATAATATTTTTATACTAAAAGAGAACTATTGTATTGTAGGTACCTGGTGACGATTCCTCTTACAATACAATGTTGGAGTATATCAATGTATGTCTTGGTATCTAGTGATGAATTCAATGACGTTTACAATTTTATATAGCAAAAATTTGTTCCACTAGATCACATAAGAAAGTATGCTCACAAATGTAATTTTTTTAACATTTTCATGGACACCTTTCCCTATCTTAAAGGAATAGAGATTATTCATCAAGATGGTGACTTAAAGCCTACTGCAAATTAAATAAAGAATTAACTGTCAGACTTACCATTTCACTTAAAGGAATGACCGGCCCAAGGCCAGATTTTCAATCCGAGGGGATGGGAGGCTTCTAAGATACTTTAGAACCACTGCAACAGATAAACTTTGGGGTAGAGTGAAGCAAGAATAGAACAATATTCCAATACCTATTATCAGAATCTTATAGCAAATAATTTTCAGTCCAATATAAAGCCAAAAGCTTATAGAACAAATTAAAAAAAAAAAAAATCAATTCTTGTTCAACAAAACGAGCATAATTGAGTAAATGCAAAAGGCCTTGGATTTTATTTACTATTATTTCTTCTATCTTTTTATTCACTTTGGTGACTTTGGTGATCTTTTGCTATATATTTCTTCAGCGGCCGTTATAAAGATCGACGGCTCCCACACCCCAACCCCCTAGCAAGGGCCCTAATACACAACACAACTCCGCGACGATTAAAACGACTTCACCCCAATGACCTCCCCAACAGGGGCTCGTAAACACCACTTTCTTCTAAGCTCACGTGATTATTCCCGAAATGATGATACTAATACTTAAAAACCTTTTGGTTAATTTGACGTTAAAAAATATAAGAGAATAAAAAAAAGGTGATCTTTTGAACTAAGGATTATCTGGTAATTTTCTATTCAGCCGTTTATTTCTTACAAACCAAAAATATATAAAATGACGAACATTTACAAGAAACACTTTTGTGGTTATATATACCTTATATTGTTTTAAAGGCACCTTGTAGTAAGTATGCATTCATACTGTTCTGTTCCCAAAAAGAGCTAGTATAAGAAAGTGTTATCGGATCATTTTGATTGTAATAAGTACTCTCATCATAAAACTTTAAATTAACCATTACAAAACTATTTGTTTTTGTTATCCAACCGTAACAACTGAAGTGAATAATGTATTATATTTACGCATATTCCTTTGAAGAAATAAAAATCATTATTTTTTTTAAAATCACTTAAGAAAACATACCTTCTTCTGAAAGAATAAACTATTTTTAGTATAAACAATGATACAATATTAATAACAGATATATCAACAACAATCAAATTGTATTTATTGATTTATATGTAAGCTATGTATTCTAATAGATGGAACACAATGACTGCGTCAAATGATTTACTCGAAGTGATCTATAAATACCTAGTGATACAAACGGATAGATATGCATAAACATCTAGGTTCCATTTAAAATGCTGATAATGCCAATAAATACCTTCTGGAGTACGATGAACGCCACATTGGTGTTGTGAATTTTTAAAAATAAAGTAAATCCGAAATATAAGATAACAGATAAAGTTACAACTTTGAACATATAACGAGGCTTTTATTAGAATATTCACACTCTCGCTGTCACTTATGCGGACAATACAGTATTTTTAGTGAGTGATAGTTCATGCAATCTAGCTTAGCTTAGATGTGGTCCATGCATGTGAATATGATTGCAGCTACTTGCAGAAAAAAGCTAAATAAACTAATGTGGCTCATCCAACCCGGCAGTAATTTGAATCTGTATACCGAGGTTACGATCTATAACGCCATAGAACTACTCTTATACAATATGGCATTCAGCTGTGAGAACTTACTGCAAAGTCAACATTTTACCGAGTCCAGGCCATGAAGAACAAAGATGTTCTCAACATTAAGGATGTCCCTTGGTATGTCAAGAGAGTGTCCATACATCATGACCTTGGAATTTTATTACCAGTCGATACAATGACGCTTTCAATGTGCATGTCAATCCTCTAGTTTCGGCTCTTACAAGAAATGACTGCCCAAAAAGGTTCAAAAGGATCCACCCTTCGGACCTGCTTCATAGAAGTATTAAATTTAAATCATTGTCAATGTACCAAGACTATCCCTTACATTGATTAGAATTGTAATTAAATGATCTAAAAAAAATTAAATTTTTTTAAAAAAGACAGCATTTGAAATGAATGAAATCCTAAACTACAAGATTTTTTTAGTACGATCATTCCGGCCATAATAAATGCATATTGTCTTGACCCTCTTCTTGCCACTATTTCTATCTTCTTACATATAATAAAATCATTGACTTTGTAATTTTTTTTTTTTTTTTGATTGAACAAGAATCAATAAAAAAGCACTCATTCCATTCAAAATCAAATTACTGAACCACAAGTATCTTTTTTTGGAGCACAGCATAGACTTTATTTCATAAAAATTTAACCACAAAATATGAATTAATTTATAATTCAAAAAATTTAAAATGCGTTTTTTCTAATAAATGTCATAATAAACATACAAAAATAAATGCAATACCTCAAAAAAACATTTTGTCGCTTCTAAGAACAATTCAGACAATAGTAGTCGTTGGCCGACCGTGCTAAGGCGTCGTTGCAGTATATGAACAACAATACAAAGCAGTATTGCATACGTTAGAGATCGCGTCACCGGTTCGACCTCTAGTTTTTACAAGTCCATTTCGTCGCTATTTGATCCTTATTATTATTTTTAGAAAATGTTATCTATATATATATATATTATAAATAATCGTAAGACTTTTTCTGTCTGTGCACGCTAATCTCAGAAACGGCTTAACCTATTTCAATGCGGCTTTGACTGGTATATTGTAGCATTTAGAGATTATTTTATCAAAATCGACCAACAAATGATATTCATATTTTTAATTCTGTTGCCGACTTTTGGACTGATTTTCGAATGTTTTCCTCTTTTGCTGCGCGCCAGCATTAAACATCTGATAACTAGGAAAAAACTTAACAAAACACCCGCCATTACAACATATTTCGAATACCACGCGTACCTTAAAAAATGATTTTGAATAGTTTATACTAAAAGAGAGTTTATCCAGAGAAATGAATAATTGAATATGTCTAGTTAAATTCCCCTGGTGATTGTGATGGTTAATTATTTTTATACAAACTTAATGGATCTCTAAAACCTTTAATGATCAGAAAACAACAATCGCAATAAAATGATAATATCTCTTACCCTACTATATCACTTATGTACTATGTATGTATGTGTGGCAGGTGTAAAAATGAAAATTAAAGCGTAAAAGAAATTTGCAAGAAAGAAACAAAAGAAAATTAAATATGTAAAAATGTTGCCAAGTAGAGCATAGTAGACCTAGACCGGACTAGACAAGACCTTTAGTGTTAGTATACTATAATTGAATGTTGATGCAACGATATAAAATAAACATATGTTGTTGCTGATGTTGTTGATGATCTTGTGGTCAGTGCAAATTCATTTTTATTGCTTTTTGAAAGTACATAAAACAATTTGCGTGCAATATTGAAAACATGTATCAAGATACATAGATTCATTCCCCTTTACGTGTGATACTAACAAAGGAGGGCGGCATAAATTTAACAATGTTGCACATGAGTGAATGAGCGAACAAATGTGCAACATTTTTATATGCAGCATGAAAACATAAAACGCATAAACAACATAAACATTACAAATTATTTGTTTTTTTTACTAAGAAATGTTCTAGATACTCATTCACTCACACAATTACACAGTTTGTTATTTTGTGGCAATTGCTGCAACTGAGCAATTATGTCACTTGAAAAATAAAAATTTAATTAATGAAAGAAATTCTTTTCTTAAGAAAAATAACAATTATTTATGCTTATACTCGTAGTATGAAGAAAGTGAAATATGTGGAAATGAAGTTTGGTCGATAATTTTTAATTTAATATTTTCCACCAAAAAGATGAGGAGCTACAGGTGAAGTTAAGTAAGCTTATGGATAAACCATGAGTATATGGTTGTTTTAATTATTTTCTCAATTCAAGAAATTGACTTTTGACATGCAAATCAACAACTAACAGAAACAATTAACCTCAAAAGTGTTAAAAAAAAGAACTATTCATTACGTTACCTCTAACTTTGTTGATATCTTCACATATTGAACATCGATTGACATCGATTCGAATTGGAAAACTTTGAAAAAAGAAATCAGAAATTGGCAAACAGCTTAAGAGGCCAATCACTCAATGCACCACATATGTACAAGTTCATTCAACTAGAGACAATGAATGTTAGTTGTCCTGCAACTACCAATACTTACTAAAGTTGCCACCCAAATTTCAACCAATAAATCAAATAAATTCCATTAGAAACTCCATATTGGTGTCCATGACTTTAAATAGAAAATTGAATTCATAACAAAAGACGAGGGATAAATGACAATCAATTACGATGTGTGGTAATAAAATAGTGAGACATGCAATAAGTTATTATTTATTAAATATACTGCGATAAATTTTGAATTATTCATTGTTGTAAACTTTGTTGTAAGAAGTCTTCTTCTGTGAGCTCCTTCATGATGAATGCCATTTTTATCGTCATAACTTTAACCGTATGAAATCTTATTCCTTTCAATGCCGATTTTACCTTAAGGAACAGCAAATACATTCAGTTACATTAAGTCATGTCAAACAGTTAAGGTGGATAATGTAATGCTGAAGAGTTTAAAATGCTGGGCTGTAATTAATATGAGACGTGGTTATAAAACAACATAGTTATGACTTGAAATCGAATCAAACTTTAAATGTTTGCAATATTTTTATATGTTTGTGACCTGGATAGGTGTTCCAATCGTGTCTCTTAAGTCAATAAATCTCCGGAATAAGTCTTAAGAAAAAGAATTATATTTTTTAGAAACATGATATTATTCACCAACATACTCACTCTCCTTCAAGAGTGATAGTAGTACATTAAGTTAAACGCTCTTTTATCTTTTCGATACTTATTTGAGTGGAACGAATTGTCTTTGCTCTCAAAAACAAGCCAAAGTTTCGGCAATTATTTCTACATTTGAGCCAAATTTTCTTTCCGTGAAGAACGACTGGGAGTTTTACAAACTTATATGTGATAAACATTAGTAGTCATACGCTTCTAAGAGAAGTTTTTGTAGCAAAATTGTGCAAGTTTCGCCACAATTTGTTTTTCTGTTAAAATAAAGTTAGTTTTGATTAAGAGGCTGCCAAAATGTTTAGCACTTAGGCATGTATTATAGAAGGTATATTGTGATACATCATGCGAAGTACGGTAGAAGCTCTTAATCAAGCTCGGTAACACTCTATCAAGGTAATGAGATAACGGACGAGTGTGCCAGGAAAAGCTCGGCACTGCCTGTGTCTCAATCTGTAGCCGATATTCACAGACCAGGAAGTGGGCCAATGGGTCTGGCTGTAGGCCACTTAGGCATTGCTATCAACCAAAGAGAACCTCCAAGCTCCTTCAGTTCAACAAGAAAAGAATTCGGAAGTTGACGGGAGTTTTGACGGGGCACTGCACCATCGTGCTGATGGCCCACAGCTGTAAAGATGAGGAGGAACCGGAGAGCATCCAACAAATCCTCTGTAATTGCCCTGCTCTTTTTAGTAGACGAATCCGGTTTCTCGGGAAGTTGGGTAGTTTGGAAAATTGTCCTTGCGGGGAAGTGGCTCTGCTCGTGGATTCTTCAGGTTGCTTTTAGGGAAAGAGGGTAATCTCTGGGACCAACCTTGGACAGTAGTTGATTAGCTCTCACCCATCACAATTCCCATACCCTTTAATGTATTGTCAGGCATCACAATGCGCCTTAAGGCTTCTGGGTGAACTCGCGAACAATCACGAGCGGCCTGCATAACCTAACCTGACCTACCTCTTTTTAAAAAGAATAAGTGACTAGAACTTAAAAAATCAACCAAGTGTGAGTCGAACTCGCTCACTCAGGTGTCTGAGTCTTACACACTACTATTACCCCTTTGATTATGCCAATGTCAAATTTCATTCTACCGAAACCTAAGATGATGGAAGTTTCTTGTATGGGGACCCCTTTAATTTTTCAATTTTATTTTAGTCTTATTATTTATTGTCATTATGACAATAGAAATACACATTCTGTGAAAATTTCAACTGTCTATCTATTACGATTCATGAGATACAGCCGGAGTCGGACGGACGGACAGTGGAAGCTAAGTAATAGGGTTCCATTAGCAACCTTTGTGTACGGAACCCTTAAAATAAAGGGCTATGTCTACAAATGAGAGGAGCATGCAGTCGTACGACTTTTCCGTAAATTCATTGTAGAAATACTTATCAGTCTCATGATTTTATATCCACATCTCGTTTAAAACAAAAATTCAATCTGAGATACATTTGTATGTCACAAGTATCTTTGTTATGTGAAATTATAATACACATTTAGAAGAGTATCTTATTCCAAAATAAAATATGTACATGTATATACATAAATATTTTATAACCTAAATTGTTTATCCCCCACGACTCAAGCCAAACTATGCACTTTCGCTTGCACCTTATTTTAATTGTTATTTTTCTGTTATTTTTCTGTTGTTTGTTTGTTATTTTCTTTTATGTTGCAGTTACCCAATTCGCAGACAAGAAAACCTGCCGCATAATAATTTGTAATGTGACCATTTTGGTTATTTCACTTGTCTTGTTATTTTAGTGCCACATTTGGTGGCAACTGCGTCACAAATCATGTTGCGTGTATTGTTTTGTTTTGTTTGTTGTTGCTTCTTGCTTATCTTGTTTACTACTTATTTCTGTGGCTAGAGTGTTGTTGGTTGCGGTGTTTTTATTGTTAATTTAGCAATCAATAAAAAACAACAAACATAAGTGGCAGCTAACACCGAAAAATGCGTCATTAAATGTTAAACAACCAACCAACCAACCATCCAACTAAGAAAATCATATGTAGTATATAAAAATAATTTTATACCAAGTGTACTTGATTTTCCAATAGTTGTAGCTATAAATCTTCAAGTATTTCTTTTTCGGAACAAACCATTTTCGATTGACTTCATGCCTCATGACATATGAGTACAGCCACATATGTTTATCGAAGTGTTTAGTTCATTTCAGTTTATCTAGTCCAATCACGCACCATTATACTCACAGTATAAAAGGCAAGAAAAATCAAGGCTTATTTGATTATAGGTTGGCCTAACCTCAAACTAACCTAACTAGAGATACACGTACGATTAAATTTCCCATGAGACAAGAAACACATACAATCAACCATTCAACCATGTATCCTAAGGATTGAGAGACACACGCATTACGACCTTAAGTAGTACAATCGATTGATTGCTTTGTGTGAAAAAATCCAAATCCAAAATTCGATTGAATTCAACCCTAAAAACTGAATTCCTCAAGTGTCAATTGAACTGCAACATAACATTTACACAGATTGAAAGACAAACAGGCATACAGATACTCTTAATGTTGATGAATCACCAGCATTTTGGGGGTTGGGTAAACACAGTGTCTACATGAAAATCTTTAGAATCTTTTGTACTCAGTTGTTGTGTAAATGTCTAAAGCAGAATGAATATGGGAATAAAATACAATACAAAAAATAATCAATGAACAAATGAAGAATAAAAGGCCTAAAGAAAGATAAAAATAAGAAAGAAAGAGGTGCAAGAAAAAAGATATACAAATAATTAAAGAAGAAAAACAAAAAAAAGGAAAAAAAATTGACCAAGGGAAGCCAACAAAAAAATAAAAAGAAATACAGAAAGAACACAAGAATCGTTAGCCGGGGTTGCAAAAACAGAAGCAGCAGCAGCAGCAGCATACCGATAGACACACACGTCCCTCAAGCAAAACCAAATGCACCCCCAAAAATAATGTAAAGACGCAGTAGCAGAAGTAGCGGAAGTGGCGACGCAGTTTAATGTGAGCATAACATAAATTACAGAAAATAACACCCCCTTGGAAAGAAGAAAGAAAAATGTTGCATAGGGGCGCGGCGTGTGTGTGAGTGTGTCTGACAGTTCATAAGTGTGTTGAGTGTGTTTAATGAGCGGAATAATAATGAAGAAGATGATGATGGCGAATTCCCCTTAAAGCTTAAAAAATCTCTTATTCTCTTTCTCTTTCTGAATTTTGCTCTCTGCTGTAAGCTCTTGAAAAAGCTTTCACAATATACTTTTTTAATTAAAAAAAAGCATAAGTTCATATATTTGCTTAAAAGATTTTCAGTTAAGGCAACAACCATTTTTATTGTTCAGTTTTTTAACTTTTTAAAATTAAGTATACGTCATGTGTTATTTAACAGATGGTTTGCTCAATTTCAATAAACAAAGAAGTTCACCATACAAAAAATCATATTTTCACTTTTAAATTTGTTGACTGCTATTCATCACAGTCACATCAGATTAACATGATGTTACAATAGAAGATGAAATCGGAATATTTAATCGAAGATCTGCTATTAAAAATAGAATAAGCATATATCATTAAAGATTCAACGGTGTAGAAGGTGATCTTTATTATAGTAAAATTGGTAGTCTGACAACATTTTCCGGGTTAAAATACCTTTGCACATACATATACCGATTTTAATGGCGACCGGTTCATTAAGGAGGACGGTTTATTAACTACCCGTGTTAAAAATGAAGACACCATTTTTTTCAAAAATTTTTTTTTTATTTTTCAACATAGTCCCCTTTTAGAAAGATACACTTCTCCCAACGTTCCGGCCATTTTTTTTAACCCCTCCAAAAAATAGGATTTGTGTAACTCTCCAAAATAAGCCTCTGTTTCGGCGATGACTTCCTCGTTTGAGCTAAAAAGTCGCATGGAGCCAGATCGGGTGAGTACGGGGGGTGCGGCAGCGATTCATAACGCAATTCATGCAGTTTGGCGGAGACAACACCAGATGAATGTGCTAATGCGTTATTGTGATGAAACAACACCATTTTTTTCGCCAAATGCGGCCGTGTCTCCTTTACTTTTTTGTCGAAGTGGTCCAACTCACTGTAGTATTATCCAGTGATCGTTCTTCTTTTTTCTAAAAAATCCATGAGGATGACGCCCTTCGCATCCCAAAAAATTGTCGCCATGATCTTACCGGCCAATAGGACCGTCTTCGTCTTCTTTGGTGCAGATTCACTGGGAGAAATCCATTGTTTTGATTGTTGCTTAGTTTCTGGTGTGTAATGATGAGTCCAGGTTTCATCAACGGTGACAACTCGACGCAAAAAGTCCTTCGGATCTCACTTAAATTGCCCCAAACACTGCTTCGAAGTTAACAGCCGCATCCGCTTGTTGTCCAGCGTGAGCAATCGTGGCACCCATCGGGCCGACAATTTTTTCATCGCCAACTTATCATGTAAAATATTAATTGAAGTTCCGGTCGACACAACTATGGCCTTTATACTTCACGCACTTTCGTTCGTCGATCAACGAGAATCATGTCGTGGACTTTTTCAATGATTTCCTCGATAACCACGTCTGCCGGGCGTCCTGGTCGCTCCTCATCAAAAACGGATGTTCGCCTACGTTTAAATTCGTTGAACCAATATCTAACTGTGGTCATAGATGGAGACGTGTCCCCATAAACAGCATCCAACTTTGCTTTTATCTCCTCGCATTTTTTCCATCCAAAAACAAAAAGCGAATTACTGAATGATACTGCTCTTTTTCCATCTTAGCGAAAATCACGAAACACGTCTGACTCGGATGGCTGCCAAATCGAAACTAACCTATCAATCAGTCTGAAATTTGTATTAGCGTCGTCTGATACACTAACACTAACTTCACTCAGGAACGTCCTCTATCGTCAAACACGGGTACTTAATGCAC
>JBAMAV010000297.1:0-23865 GCA_037043315.1 Amiota communis
ACCATGTTAATTTCAACGATTACTGGATCGTTTTTTTTTTTGTATCGGAAGTGAAGCATCGAAAACCTACCCGGTCTACAACCGGAGTGCGGGACTTTAATCCGCTAAACACTCCCGCCCCTCGTCCTATCGTCCTCCCGGAACTGTCATTAGATAATACGTCGGGAGGAAGGTGGAGCATTGCTGCTCAAAAGTCAATCGGTCCTAGTTTAGTAGGTCACCTATTGTGTTGTGTTCTTGTCGTACGTGGGTCGTGGCTACTCGTCGGTATTCTACGATCCCCCGTCCGGCACTCTCTGCAACGTCTGCATATTTCGCGTAGCCCTCTCTAGACGACGTAACTCTAGCTGTCACACGCTCACAGATCCGGTCCCATTTGACCGGATTTGCTAACATGAACTGTAATGCGCTTGCTGGCTCCTGCGGATATCCTTCTGGAACAGGAAACCGAGCACATTGGAACATAACGTGCTCAGCGTCCTCCGGTTCGTCACACAGTGGGCACCTTGGTGTGTTGTCGTGCCCAAACCTGTATAGGTACCACCTGTATCCACCATGTCCAGACAAGAACTGGGTTACATGGTAGTTGGTTTCCCCGCTCTTCCTGCTCAGCCATTTTTCAATGTCCGGGATGAGCCTGAAAGTCCATCTACCATTCTCAGCGTTCTGCCATCTCCGCTGCCAAAGCAATGTTGAGGCTTGCCGCTCACGCCTTCTAGCGTCGTTGTCTGGACGCCCATGACACGTCTCATAGAGTCGGCGCATTTCATCAGCCAATATGTCAATGGGAATCATGTCCGCTAGTACCAATGCCGCATCATCTGAGATTGTTCGAAAACCCGATACTGTTCTCAGCGCTGCCAGCCTATATGTAGTCGAAAGGATTTTCGAGTAGGTAGTAGCTCTCAGCGACTCCGCCCAAACGGGGGCAGCGTACAGCATGACGGATGTCACCACCCTTGACAATATCCGGCGCTTGTCCACCTTAGGGCCACCGATATTTGGCAGCATCCATGATAAGGCATTCTGGACCCTCGCAGCTTTATTCTTCACGTACAGCAGGTGCTCTTTGTACGATAGCCTGCTATCCAGCATAACACCTAGGTACCTTATAGCCCTCTTGGACCGTACCTCGTGGTCACCAACTCGTACGGAGCAGAACTCTATACGCTTCCTACTGGTGGTCAGAACCAGCTCTGTCTTCTGCTCTGCTAAGGACAGTTTCGAAGACCTGAACCATGCAGTAACCGCGAGAATAGCGGAGTTTGCCGATTGCTCTATATTCCTTATCTCCTTGCCCGTTACTATCAGACACAGATCATCCGCAAAACCTACCGAAGTGCAGTTTTTGGGAAGCTGCAACCGCAGGACCTGGTCATACATAAGGTTCCATAGGAGCGGGCCCAACACCGAACCCTGAGGAACCCCCGCAGTAACTCTGTAGGTTTTATTTCCATCTTCGCTGTCATAGTGCAAGTACCTCTCTGACAAGTAGGACTTGATCATGTTTTGAAGGTACATTGGCGCTCCCGTTCTACGGACGGACCATTTAATATGCATCCAGTTAGCAGAGTTAAAAGCGTTCTTAACGTCCAGCGTGACGATTGCGCAGTACTCTTTATCACCATAGAGCCACCTTTCGCCCTGTATTGCCTGTCTTGCTATACCAACCACTTTATTATCGTCGCCACTCTCGTTCACGATTCGTTCAAGTCTGTTGCAGACAATCTTTTCCAAGACTTTTCCCACAGTATCCAACAAACAAATCGGCCTATACGACGACGCCTCGTTGGGTGGCTTACCAGCCTTTGGTATGAGGACCAGTTTCTGATGCCGCCATCTTCTGGGGAATACTCCGTCGTGAAGGCATTGGTTGAAAACCTGCATAAATACACTTGGAGCACTCGAAATAGCTGCTTTCAGGACTTTATTCGGCATTCCATCAAGACCTGGAGTCTTCCTATCCTGAATTTAATCGCAAGCTCGGGACAGTTCCTCGGAACTAACACTGGGGATACCATCCAGAGATCGTTGCTCAGACCTTTCATCAAGTATTGAGGTCGCTGTCGGGGACAGTGTTCTGACAATGTTCTCGAGCATTGCTGGACAAGTGGGTTGTGGTACTCTACAACCTTTCACTCTCGACATCACCATCCTGTACGCCGTGCCCCAAGGATTTATGTCAGACTCCTCGAGAAGCTGCGGATCGTATAGTTCCCGATATGTGTGCTCAATACATCAATATAAATATATGACGCCATCTACATATGACACATATTTTATAATCACTATCAACATGTGGCTGTTAGTGTATTGAAATTAGTATGAAATATACCAGTGAAACAAACAGCGAATGTTCAGCTAACGTCCAGCTAAACTATCGCAAACGGTTTAGGAAAAAAGCGCTTTGCGGACAAAAAACGAGTGTTGTTAAACATTCGCAAGAGAGACAACAAACTGTTTTTCTGCTACACGACAAAACAACAAAACAACGCACGTTGCTTGAACATTCACTGTATGCTCGATAGTTTTGCTGACATAAATATGACTAAAAGAAATAATAGGCGACAAAACAACAAAATTTTAGGTAAAGGTTGCGTGTGTTTGGTGGATATAAAACGATATAAAATTAATATATTGTCAAAAAATTGAAATATAATAATAATATGAATAATAATAATAATTACTTATTTATTTATTTATAGGTTTAGATTACATGTATATATTTGTAGTTACTTATAACATATAATATAACTTATAGCCTATTATTTATTTCATTGTAGTTTTTAAGTTATATTGTTACTTTACATATCAACATTTAAAAATTTTAAATAATATTTTTTATTCGGCATCTATCTATATTGATGCCCAATCAAAATGGGGAAACTGTCGTTAATTATAGTAAAACTTTGCGAGTGTCGTAAACGTTATGGTGTCACAAACTGAGCGACAAATGATTCGTTTTCGGATCCGGCCGCAATTGTTTATTCCGCAAAACTCTCGTAAACGATATCGTTAACGAGTCGTAAGTAATATTATAATAGTTTCGCTAATGATTCGCTAAAAGGCTCATAAACGATATCGTTTGCGAGTGTCGTAAACAAACCATTTGCTGCAACAATTCGAATGTATTGAAATTAGTATGAATATTGACTCTACCCTAAACGTAAGTTAAATCAATATTATATAATTCACAGGAGCTTGAATAGTAGTACAAATTTGGCATAGCCAAAGATAACCTTCTATCTGGTTTCGTTTTTTAGGCTTCCGTACCCTATTACTAAGCTTCCACCGTCCGTCCGTCCGACTCCGCTGTATCTCTTGAACCGTAATAGCTAGACAGTTGAACACAGAATGTGTATTTCTATTGTCATGATAGCAATAAATACTAAAACTAAAATAAAGTTAAAAAATTAAAGGGGTCCCCATTCAAGAAACGTGTACTCCAATATGCACTGCGCACAGTTTTAGAAACTTTGTGATTTATTTTGTTTCATATTTTGGTAATTTTTTTTTTTTTTTTGTAGTCTACTTTTAGGCTGTATGAATATTTCACTTTTCAAATCAAAGTTGATATGCTGTATGATTACTGATTCCACCCTTAACATAAGTCAAATCAATAATTTCATATTTGGAGCATGATCTTCTTGTCAATTTCATGCATATTCATTGTGTTTGGAATTGCTCGAGCATTGACTTTTTCAATACATAATTCATTTTTGCGGCAAAAAATCTTGTACGATGGTATATGGTATCTTAAATACCATATAGTACAGTGAAAACATCACTGATCAATTTTAATTATGTTGTGTTGAGAAAACAATACCACATATAGAACTCCATAAAATTGGCCTTGTATTTCCGGCGAGAACATTAAATGTAACACCATTGCTGTACATTTCGTAGTTCCATAAGTAAATCTGAATACAATTATTATGCTTACAATTGGTTAATTTAATTTCATATTCTAAATTGCGATTAATATAAACGGGATTGTTAAAGGATAATTCAAATATTGTATCAAATATATTAACTACGGAACTGGTATATGCAATTGTTGATCCTTGCATGTTTCGTATGTACGCGGATAAACTATCAATATCGCTATAACTAAAACCGTAATTTATTTGTACACCAAACAAATACATATTTGTATTAACTTTGAATATTAGACGGGGAATATTTCCAATTGTTTCAATTGAATAAGAAGTGGAGTTTATGCAATAGCGCTCAAGCCTCTTATGGTCACTACCGCCACGATCATATTTACTTGTTTGAGAGTATCCTTCTGGCATTGGGCAATCATTAATAGACGGATTTAAAATTTTAATAAGTATTGCCAATGCCTCATTTTGCTTCAATAATTTAGAGCGTGCTGGCCCCATGGAAAATTGTTGTGGTGTCATTGTGAGGAAGCGAATCTTTTTGACTGCCTGTCGCAACACTGCCTCGTCCATTGTAGTGCGAGGGGCATCCATTATATTTGCTATCGATTCACGTGCATTTCTAGAAGCAGAGGCACAGCTATCGACCTTAACCATTTTATCGTCAACATTGGGTACTTTGCTGCATGCTCCTACCACTGAATTCGAATCCTTAAGCTCCAATACATCAGAACCAACATTGCTTGTGTTACGTTGGTCTCCATCATCCCATATGCCAAATTCGTTTGCGAATTTCAAGAGACAATTAAACAAGTCCAATTCTGTATTAATATTTAGACGATTTTGATCAAGAATGGCCATCAATGTTGTTACTTCGATGTCCATGAATGATGGATCTGCTATAACTGCCAGAGTATTAACCGCTATAAACTGAGAAAACATGTTATAATTAATGAAATTTAACTAGATTTGAACAACTGAATTTACCTTCATAGTACTTTCAATTAAGCGTGGATCATCATATAGTTTGGCAAACTCATATGCACGACATGCATTCTTTGGACTTAGATCGGCCAACAAGATATTTTGACAATGTTCAACCAAATGTGGCAACATATATTTCGTGGCCAGATAATATAATTCACATACAATATCAAAGGATAAAATAGAAATTTCGTCGGTATAGATGTAACCGAGCATGGCTTTAAATGTATCTGGCTGCACATCGGGTATAACAATTGGATCATTACTTTCTGCCAAACTACCATAGAACATACATTCAAAAACAGGTGATGCCATGGCCAATAACAATCGGTGTCCAGCAATTAAACATTGATTTGATGATGTGCCTACGAGAAATCGACAATCTGCCCATTTTTCGGATTGCAGTATGTATTGGTTCCGATCTTTTACTTGTGTAAGATTAATCTGCCAATCGGTTTCCATTTTTATAAATGTATTTTATCTTTATCTTTAAGTTTAGTTCCTTTATTTTTTTATTTTTTATAAATATCACGTGTCACAATTTCTGACCGGAATAATCTCCGAATATAACCAATCGATTTTAATGAAATTTTAGTAATGTGTATGGTTGGTTCCAGTTAGAAACCAGAAAAAAGGCTATCATTGGCTATGTGAAAGATGTAATACTCTTCACACTCCTCCGGGTTGCATCCAACCTTCCTTTCTTAGCATCACATTTGTTTGAGTGGCAATTTTATTGTACATTTATTCTTTATAAGTTTGCCATTTAATTTAGGTTTGTATGGGAGGAACCCTAGGATCATGAAATTTATATGGTTGATGAATATGGATCAAAAACTTATAGTGTCCAAATTTCAGTTCGATACGTTAAAAAACAAAAAACTTTTTCTTACAAGAACATTAATTTAAAGGGGGGTTTGTATGGGAGGTGCCCCTTCTGGTAACCCTTGGATCATGAAATTTATATGGTTGATGAATTTGGATCAGAAACTTATAGTGTCCAAATTTCAGTTCGATACGTTAAAAAAGAAAAATCTTTTTCTTACAAGAACATTAATTTAAAGGGGGTTTGTATGGGAGGTGCCCCTTCTGGTAACCCTAGGATCATGAACATTTACATGGTTGATGGATATAGATCAGAAACTTATAGTGTCCAAATTTCAGTTCGATACGTTAAAAAACAAAAAACTTTTTCTTACAAGAACATTAATTTAAAGGGGGGTTTGTATGGGAGGTGCCCCTTCTGGTAACCCTAGGATCATGAAATTTATATGGTTGATGAATTTGGATCAGAAACTTATAGTGTCCAAATTTCAGTTCGATACGTTAGAAAACAAAAATCTTTTTCTTACAAGAACATTAATTTAAAGGGGGGTTTGTATGGGAGGTGCCCCTTCTGGTAACCCTAGGATCATGAACATTTACATGGTTGATCAATTTGGATCAGAAACTTATAGTGTCCAAATTTCAGTTCGATATGTTAAAACACAAAAAACTTTTTCTTACAAGAACATTAATTTAAAGGGGATTTGTATGGGAGGTACCCCCCAGAGTGGTCCGATTCCGACAAATGTGCAGCGTATGGTAAAAAGAAATCTATGTGCAAAATTTCAGCTCTCTAACTCAAAAACTGAGGGATTAGTTTACATACATACAGACGGACATGGCTAAATTAACTCGTCTCATTGAACTGATCACAAATACATGTATATACTTTATGTGGTCTGGGATGTCTCCTTCTGTGTGTTACAAACTTCATGACAAACTTATAATACTTTTCACTCCCGTGAAGAGTATAAAGATACGATAGTTTTGGACCCGACATGTGGCGCTGTTGTCGCGTAATTATCGGACAAACTTTTGCATATAAAACTTAGTATTTATTAGTGATTTTTCCATCTAAAGTTGAAAAAATTATTTTTTCCTGGTGTAAAATGTGATTCCTGACAAAGTGTATATAAAAATGGATCCCCGCAGAAAAGAAAAAGAAAGATAAGATTTAATTGCACTAACATCACGTCGGGGGCAAAGTAAGGCGCGCCTGTAGATTATGTAATCTATTCATATTAAAAAAGACGGATTGACAAAAGGAATTGTTTATGAAAGCACACTACAATAAATAAATTCACTCATTACAATAGTTTTATTGCACTTCCGTCGTTTTCTTCTACCGGAAAGACCAAAACAACGTTTGTCGGATCAGCTTATTGTTTTTAGAAGCATAGATATTTTATCTTATATTTGATGACACAGTTGTTAAAGCTGACTCATATACTCAGCTATTAATTCTAGAAATCTTTGGTGATGTCGTTGAAAATTACTAAATACACGAAAGTCACTAAACACATTCAGGTAACAACTTGTTGATTCCTTTTAGCACAATTCACGAGTCAGAAATCACAAACCAAAGATTATTAAAGTCCAGAATGACACACTAGTTTTGCATAAACAATATCAAAACTGATCGAGATTTTTCTCAATTAATCACAAACGCATCAATTCACTTGCCAGTTTTCTCACATTCTACAAGTTTATCAGTTACTCACTACTAGGTAACCGGTTTTTTTTTTGTGAGAGAGCAAAAATAAGAGAAAACAAATTTCGAGGAACATTTCGAGGAAACATGCACACTATTTGTTGATGGGTTAAAAAATAAAGAGAAACATCATTTAAATTGTGCATTTGTCCAGTCTATATATTTTAAAGGGGCCAAACATTATGCAATCTATTGTACAATCAAAGATAACTTTTTGATTTTTTATACAATTGGGTCATGACCCTTACCCACTCATGTTGTAAAAGTCAACAAGGAAAATGCCATTGCATTAAGGTAGGTATTTGCACAAATGTTACGAAAAGAGAGAGAGCGCAAGCCATTTGTGTCGTCGTTGGCATTGTTTTTTCGCTTGTGCAAATGTTGGACGAAAATCAAAACGTTTTGCGTTTTCTTCAAATCTTTACTCTCATTTTTGCATTTGCCTGTGTATTTATGTGTGGATGATGAAATTCTCTTATTCTTGTGAAATTTTTGTTGCGAATAGATGCGTGTGTAAAAACTGACGACAATAACTATTTGTGCAAATATTTGTACGATCAATGCCTACATTTATAGTCTTTAGTAAAGGCCCCACACATGGTCAAGCATGCGTGAATCAATCAAGACTGATATTGATACATTTGGCTTGATTCAAGCATGATTGACTGACTTTGTATGGCGGTGATTGAGTGACTGAAGCGGTGATTGAGTAAAGTCAAATTCAATTTGATATTTTGGCTCAAGCCAAATTTATCGATATCGTTCTTGATTGATTCAATCATGATTGAAAATGGATGGGCCCTATAACCGGTTTTTTTTGTGAGAGAGCAAAATTCTTTTTAAAACAGTGAAGGAACTGAACAGTATACAGTCTACACTCATGGTACAATAATTTCTTACACCATGGTATATAGTGATATACAATTGTATTGTATCATGACAGTATATACACATTTCATAGCTTTCCTTTGTCTACATTGTTTACACCAGGGCTATCCAACCCGAGGCCCGCGGGCCGCATGCAGCCCAAGTGAAGCTTCAATGCTGCCCAGGATCGATCGAAGGAGAAACAGAAATTACAATTTAAAGTTTTTTTTGTGCTCTTCTTAAGTACGCTGGGGAAGGAACATGAACTAAAATGCATTTCTTCATGTGTAACTAAGCGAAACCAAAAAGTATAAGGAACAACCGATAACTCGATCTCGAAATTGTGTCCTCTCTCAAAATTCAGACTGATTCTGATGATGCCATTGCTGCTAAAAACTTTCGCTTGATGAACTACCATTGCATAATACACCAGGAGAATTTATGTGGAAAATCTTTTAAAATGGATCATTTTATGGAAATCGTCGTCAAGACTATAAATTTCATAAGTGCCCGTGGTTTGAATCACCGTCAATTCAAAGAAGAATGTCAATGTTGAGTATGGCGACGTTGTGTACTTCACAGAAGTAAGGTGGCTCAATCGGGGATTTTATGATATAAGTAGCGAAATAAAATATTTTATGACATCGAAAGGTAAATCGCGTCTTCAAGGCAAAAGGCAACTGATCAGCACCATGTTTCAAATAATAAACTGAAATTATGGCAGGCCCAAATCAATGTAAACAATTTTTTCTATTTCAGCAGGCTCGGCAAACAGATTTCAAAGAATGGCGAAAAATATGCAACTCACCCACATTGCCCAAGGAACAAAAAAGGTTGGACTTCCCTGGTTTACACACTTGTGCCAAGTTGGAATGTATCAAAGCCAATGAAATGGCTCAGTTCTCTCACAGTTTCAAAAACACTGTTTACACTCGAAACATTTTCATATTGGACCACTTTTATTTACTTAATACAACATTAATAATCATATTAAAATTATGAACCAAAATAATATATCTTTTAAAAATTATTGAATTACAAGTTACCAACTATTCACAATTCATAATAGTTGGCAACAATCGGTTGGCTTATCGATAACAAAACCAACCACTTATCAGCACTGTTTTACTGCAAAAGAGCATAATTAATTAAAAAGTGGAAGAAGCAGACAAGCAAGTGAAAAATTTATAGTGGACTATAATATTTTAATAAACAAATTGATATTTGCAACAATGGCTTCGTTGGAGCCTGCACAAAATAAGACATGGGATTTATCCCTTTATGAATTGCAACGCAAACCACAAGAAATAATTACCGATAATACTGAAATCGCTGTATCACCGCGTAGTTTGCACAGTGAATTGATGTGTCCAATTTGTTTGGATATGCTAAAGAAAACAATGACCACTAAAGAGTGTCTGCATCGTTTTTGTTCTGATTGTATTATTACAGCGCTGCGTTCTGGTAACAAGGAATGTCCAACGTGCCGTAAGAAACTCGTGTCGAAACGTTCGTTGCGCCCGGATCCCAATTTTGATTTGCTCATATCGAAAATATATCCAAGTCGCGAAGAATACGAAGCCATACAGGAGAAGGTGATGGCCAAATTCAATCAAACACAGTCACAGCAGGCTTTGGTCAACTCCATTAATGAAGGCATTAAGTTGCAATCACAAAATCGACCACAACGCTTTCGGACAAAGGGCAACGGTGGTGGAGGTCGTGGTGGTGGTCAAGCTGGTGCTCATTCACATAATAATGCCTCCAATGACAGCACCACAAATGGTAATGAGAGTGATAACCGCGAACCAGCAACTCCCAATGTAAGTGCACCGCCTCCGTCAACACATTCCAGCACCTCAGCAGCAGCTGCAGGCTCGTCGGGTGCTAGTACTTCGGCGAGCCGTATGCAAGTCGATGATGCATCCAATCCACCCTCCATGCGTAGTACACCTTCTCCGGTACCTTCGAATTCGAGTAGTTCAAAGCCAAAACGAGCAATGTCTGTCTTGACATCGGAACGTTCAGAAGAATCTGAATCAGATTCACAAATGGATTGTCGCACAGAAGGTGATTCAAATATCGATACCGAAGGTGAAGGCAACGGCGAGTTGGGCATAAATGATGAAATCGAACTAGTCTTCAAGCCACATCCTACCGAAATGGCCGGCGATAACCAGTTAATGAAGGCTTTGAAGGAGAATTGTATACGTTATATAAAGACCACAGCCAACGCAACTGTCGATCATTTAAGTAAATATTTGGCTATGAGACTTACATTGGATTTGGGCTCCGAATTGCCTGAGGCTTATCGTATGCTTAACTTTTGCATCTACATTGCACCACAGCCACAACAATTGGTGATACTCAATGGGAATCAGACTTTACATCAAGTTAATGACAAATTCTGGAAGGTAAGAGAGACACACAACAACTTGAAAGTATAGAAAATATCTAATAGGTTTTTCTCTTTTTTGTAGGTAAACAAACCAATGGAGATGTTTTATTCATGGAAGAAATCGTAGGGTTATAGTATTCGCTCGTCAGATGCATTAAAACAACTCAAAGGACCCACTTAAGATTATTAAGCATTTGCTGGAGATATGAGATCATCTAAAAGTGCAGAATTTCTATAGTTTTTAAGTGCAAACAGAATCTATTTCATTAAACGAAATATTAAATGTAATTGTAAGTAGTGACCAATAAATTGAATTATTGGAATTGTAAATGAATCGAATTGAATCTTAAACAAAGTAGGATGTCCTTTATTTGACTTGCAAAATAATATAAGGAAGGAATAGATTTTCACTTAAGTATCAAGCTTCAGTGAGTGATGCGATTTCTATCTAGAACTAAAAGTCTGCGAAATAAACTACTATATATGTACGTATAAGTGACTATATATAAAAAATATGTGTGATGTATGAAGAAGTTTACATAGTAAAGGAAAAACGAGGCACTTATAACTACATTCTGAGGTTAGTTGCCTTAGAGTGATGGTTCACAAATATGTTTTGTTTAGGTACCAAGTTAACTTTGGAGTTCGTTGTCGTCATAAGTATGAACACATTTTGTTTCGAGGTTTTGTTGGAGTGATTCAATCACTTGCCTCTTCTACTTAACTTATCTAGTATTGCCTGCCGGAAGCCACCATAATCCTGGCTACCTTCAATTTCATTGCGACATTTGCCTTGTATACGCATTAGACCACCATTGATATCCACACGTTGTCCAGTTAGCACTCGCTTGGTTATTTCTTGTTCCAGATCATATGGCAGACCCAAATCACACAATTCATCTATATCATCTTGCGTTATGCACTTCTCGCCTGTTTGTAGCAAATCCTCGCATTTATCATATATGTCCAAATACTGTTCTGTTTCATTTTTATCTCCTGAACGCTGTTGCTCCAGGTAGCGGTGGAATAATTGTGATGCCTGCCGATCAATAAGTGTTTCTTGCACATTTGCACTAAGGCGATAGATGCGTTTCACTTGTTCCTCGGTCATTTCACTACAACCACAAAAACACTTGATGAGGCGCATGGCAGCACTCTATAAAGAACCAATTACAATTTAATAATCTATCCACATCCAAATTCAAAATAAACACTTTACCTTGCATGATGAAGATGCCATTTTTTTGTACAGAATTGTTCTTTCTTACTTCTGAGTATGTGATTCCTTAAATAAGCTATGACGCATCAGATGACGATTGATGATAATTGTGTATCCTGGTCGACAAGTTTATGTACGTACATTAATCATAGGCCCAGTCTTAATGTTTTCAGCAAATTTTACACATTTTCTCCCTTCTCGTAGATTAACGTAATTCGTTAATCGCCTTAGTTAACTTTCAAATAAAGTTTTCTAAGCTTCTCCAATGAAATGACATTAAGCCATATGTAAATAGTTTTTTAGGTTTTCTATTAACACTTTTTTCTTCTTATGTTTTTGTCATTCACCTGGAATAGCACATAATTATGGCCGGTACAATTTGTTAGGTCGGCATGACGTCAATTTTCACTACAATTTTTAGTAAACAATTTTGATATGTTAGTATGTATGTTGTGATAAGGCCATGAGTAGGCATATACATACTTATATTTCATCAAACAATACTATGCACAGTGACACACATAAGTACTGACTGGCACACCATTCTGCATTTCAGTAGAGTAGATTATGTTCTATTAAATGAGGCATTTGTTGATTAATTATAAAATCTTATTCACAATTTATTTTGGATTAAGTCTTACCTTGACTAGAGAACTTTCTGTGTCACATGTGATAGTATGGAGTCAGAAATAAAACAAATCAGAGCTGGAGTGCCACAAGACAGTGTGCTAGGGCCAATTCATTATACGCTTTTCACTTCTGAACTCCCGACTCTAAGTGATGACACAGTCCTCCTGGCCTCTCACCTTGACCCAGCCACTGCCTTATCAATTTTGCAGAACCAGTTAGATATAATTGAGCCATGGCTTAAGAGATGGAACGTTGGTGTCAACCCAGACAAGTCACCTTCACCCTGAAGCACTCAACCTGTCTCCCAGTTCAGCTACACGGAAACAGCATACCCACGTACACCTAAGCCAAGTACCTTGGATTGACACTTGATATTCGGTTGACCTGGAGACCCCACGTTATAAACAAATGAAAACAGCTGAACCTCAAACTGAAAACTAAAAAAAAACTTCTACAATAAATCTTAACATCTAAGAAATAAAACTTTTCCAGAAGCCTAACATCCACACTGTTGTTTCACAAACTTATTGAAGAATGAGCATGGATTTATATCATCAGCCTGCTCCTGGGTTTATCCAGAACAATAAGAATCTATGGCTAATGACATATGATTTTACATTTACATATTACTATTAAAAAAAAAAACAAATAGAGCCTGTTGCTGCATCTGCATTGTTTACATAGACATATTAATAGAGACTCACACATAAGGTCCATTCTCTATTTACATGATCTACGGGATGAGCGAGTTGTCAGAAAGGAGATAATGTAAGCCCGATCGCAAGGGGTACATTAAGGTAACAAAATTTAGTATAAATAGTAAGGAAACACCCTTGTACCAGGGAACTTTGTTTTGTACACTATATTAAAACCGTGAGCCAGGGATCCAGTACATATTTCTAGTTCTTGTTTTAAAATGCATCTGTTTCGCCATACTATGACTCTTCCAATTAAGCCTCCGATTCAAGTGCACCTTGAGGTACTCGACTATATCGCTTTTGTGGTACCGTGGCATCGTTCAATGTTACTGGGATTCACTACGAACAGAGTAAACAAATTAGATATAAGGATTCTGATAAGAATGAAAAAATTGGAAAAAAAAATCTTGAAAATAATCTGGTTTCACAACCTCGTTCACAAGTGAACCAATTCTTCTACTATTTTCTCTTGAAGCATATTTTTTGAAGTTATGAGACATTCTAATAAAACCAATAGATGTTCGTTCGTGCTTTATACTTATTATGAGCAGTATGTTTGGGATCGTTGTCTTGTTGAAAATGGAAGTCATTCTCATTCTTTTACCCAATTGCTGGGCAATTTTAACGTATAATTCCTTTGACTTCCTTGACGGCAACTTTTCCAACGCCATTATCCGCCAACACCCCAATACATTTATTCGGATCCACCTTTTTTCATAGTCGCTGTTAAATTTCATTTATGGAGTGCTGTACCGTACAGAAGCATACCACAATCCTTTTGGAATACAGTATTATTCTCTGATGTTAACAAGTTCTTCATTTTCGGAATAAAAGGAAGCATGAAAGAGCGATACGGCCTCATTGAGCCCAATGAAATAATAACATTTTATCCTAACTAACCTGTATCATGATTTCTTTGAGTCACTGTAAATATGTACTAGTATTTTTATCTTCCCCTATGGGGCGACTTTTTAAATTGATTTGGACATTGATCTCTAAAATTTCTTGTACTAATTTATTGAACAGAAAACAAAACAATGTGAAACTGGATTGATCACAACTTAATAAATGAAATGTCTTAAATGCATCTAAAACTAATCTTCAACTATATAAATTACAATTTCGATTTCAGTGCCTTCATTAGTTTCTCCAATTTCAGTGCCTTTTGTAAATCGCCACTGATCTTTAATTTACCAGACATAAATGCTGGTGCTGCTTTTAACTTGCCCGAGAACATGTCGAAGAAGTTTTGCCCACTCATACTGAGAGTGGCATCTGGAGTAGATGGTGCAGTTCCTGTGCCGCAAGCGCCGTTTCCATTCTTTAAATCCAAAAACCAAGTTCCCTTTTCGTTGCCAGTGATGTTGAATTGGAAGACAGCCTGTGTCTTTCCAACAATCTCTGAAGAAAGCAGCGATTCTATTTTCTTAAATAATTCTGGTATTTTGTTATCTCCAACAACAGCAGAACTACCGCTGATGGTAGCAGCAGGGTTCCTTGGTTCCAAGAAGAAATCATCCATAAGCTTATCAGCATTTGCAGGATCACAAGCATATTGTGCAAAATCTTTTATTCCAGCGGCTTCCAATACCTCATCGTCAATCAAAAATTGACCAGTGCAGGTTTTTGGTTCACGCGATAATATCGCATAGGCGGCATCTGCCATAATTTCTGGTTTTCGTGACCAGCTAGCACTATCTGGCCCTGTTAGCATTTCGATGGCAGCAGTTTGAATTGCGGTCCGTGGCCATAGAGCGTTAACAGCAACATTTCGGTCACGGAACTCCTCCGACATACCCAGCACACACATAGACATACCGTATTTGGCCATTGTATAGGCCACATGTGGCCCGAACCACTTTGGATTCAAATTCAGTGGTGGCGAGATATTAAGAATGTGTGCGTGATTGCTCTTCAGAAGATGCGGTAGGCACTCTTTCGAGACAAGGAAAGTACCACGAGTATTGATGTGATGCATAAGATCATAACGTTTCATATCAGTGTCCAGTGTCGGAGTCAAGGAAATTGCACTCGCATTGTTCACAAGTATGTCAATACCACCAAACTTGGCTACCGCTTCATTGACAGCAGTGCGCACTTGGTTTTCATCGCGCACATCAACTACACACGGATGGGCACGTCCACCGGCCTTTTCAATTTCCTCCGCTGCCGAATAGATCGTACCTGGCAATTTGGGGTGCGGCTCTGCTGTTTTTGCAGCAACCACAATATTTGCACCATCACGAGCTGCTTTCAATGCAATTTCCTTTCCAATACCACGCGAAGCTCCAGTAATGAAGAGAGTGCGTCCAGCCAATTTTCCTGTGTTGATCATCTTACTCCAATGTTAAATCTGTACTGTGCTGCTTTTCAATGCTCAGTGTGGTGAAACAATTGCCAGCGAGCATAGCCACAAAGAGAAAGTCCAAAGTGCACACGAACTAAAGAAATACGACAAAATAACAAGTTGATGCTTTTCATATTCAACACAGCTGAGTTGAGACACAAATACTCTACTTTTGCGCGGTTTATGCTTCGGTTGCTTCGATTTTCTAAGGATGGCTTTTGAGAGTTAATTTTATTTAATGCATTTTCCAACTTTAAAATCAATGTTGTTGGTATTAAAGTAATTAATTTTAAACACATTTTTATTTTAAATTCTTGGCCACCAGTTCATTTTGATGACAACAATGTTTACATATTCGTAGTGAATGTCACTTTACAGAAGAAGAAGAAATACGAGCGCCAATTCAAAATTACAAATGGTTTTGTTTTGTTTTGTTTGCAGTAGAGTGTTGCCTCATACAAGAGAAACAACAATTCTGGTTTGTTTCTATTCTGATTCTCAACAGGAACACAAAAAGCCATAAATTTTTTTGTATAGTCAATTTGCAGAGAGCAAATTGCCAATTCCTGTCGTATTCATGAATAATGCATATTCTAGCACAGGGTTGCACTGTGCATTATGCATGAATGATGGTATTTTTAGGTGATTTTCCACTGATCATTAAACAGCTGATGATGGCGCAAAACAATTTTTAGTTAATCAGAAATATTCAAATTTACCTTAAAATTTTATAAAATACGTTGCATTAAAGAAAAATAGAGAAGAAAGAACTATTATTTGGTTTTGATTTCTCACAATTAGCTGAACGTTCCATTTGTAAGTACCTGGATCGTTCAAGTCTTTAGATATATTCACCAAACTTTTTATCCTTTCCAAATAATACGTTTTCTCACGGTCTTTAAAATAGGCATTTGTTTCAGTGATGATCTCTTAATGCAACCGAAATCTCTTACCGCCTGGCCATTTCTCCATGTTTGGAAACAGGACATAGTCGCATATGGTTAAACCCAGAGAATATGCTATATGGGGTAGATGGATGAAATTACGGGTATTGCGACTACACACATGTATTGTCATGGTGGGAAAGCAATTTTATCTTCACCAAATTGCGGTTGATTCTACTTCAATGTAGAGATCTGAATAATATTCGACGGTGATTGTTTTACCCTTTTCAAGGTAATCGATGTGAATGACCGAATCTTCTTCTCAATCCATGGATACCGAATTTAGTAAATGTCTTTTTTTTCCATTGAAATTGAGTCACACAGAATTTTTTAAACCTTTCCTCGGTTTTGGTGATGGTTTTTTTACGCAAAAAACAATGATTGACACTAAGATATGTTTGTACTAATTCAGAAACTTTCTTGGGCATGCGAACAACAACTCACCAAAGTTTCATTCTAATATGATGCGATGTGATGGAGTGGTATCAATGATGAGTAAAGCTTTTGCACGCAATGCAATACCAACCAAATAAGTATTTCGCAATCAATACAATTTTACAATTATTAAAAGTGCACCGCGATGGATTATATGCTGTGAATAACTAGTATGGATACATGGGGATGCATACCCGTAATCTATTCCGGAAATAGAACAAAATGAATGAATTGTTATGTTGTCTCCAACAAAATTGGAGTATTAAAACAGATTTAAAACTTTTATTCAGATGCATTCTTATACAAATACAATAATACTAATTTTTATACACCTTCGTTTAAATTATATGAAAAACCATTTTCTTTGCGTTTTTTTCCTACAATAGAATGATTTCTAATGTATTCTTGGAAGGTCCTCTAAAACTTTTAAAACATCATCAACTTTGGCGTCCTTCTTTTCCCCATTTAACGTCAACTGAAACAACAATTTATATTTTAAGTATAATATTGAGAATTTAAAGTTGAAAACTTTACCTTCAAACCAGATACGGCTTCATACATTTTGTCTCGAGTTAATTCAAGAAAACTTTCAATTAGATCGCCATCAATAAAATCCTCAATATTTTGAAACATTTTATAATTTCGGTAATTTGAGTCATAAACTTTGCCAACTGGCTTGATTATAACTTTTAAACGATCCTCCAATCTGTGAAGAAAATCATAAAAATCGTGCGGTATTTGAGTTATAATTCCAATGGCACCACTAACGGTGCCATAGAATGCACAGCCAGAGGATGGTGCCGTTCGATCACCAATATTTTGCATAACCAATGAGCCATGACGGAAAACATTCACCATATCACCTAAATTAAAACGGGTCAATTCTCGCAACAAGTACCGTCCTTTATAAGTTCCAGCGGCACTGCAGAATGCGAAGAAATAATAATAATTTATCAAAGACTCTGGAAACTTACCTATCTTTCTGACAAACAAACAAGTTTCCAACCGTATCGGAACCCAAGAATGTATCGTCATCCAATATTTCAATAGCGCGCATGCATTTCAGTTCACAATTTCGAGCGATCTGTTCAATAAGACCCACTCTTACTTTATATTGGAACAAAGTTATGGAACGCGTTAAATTACCAACCAAGACAAAATCATCTACATAATTGGAAGGAAATTCATAAGTAATAAACGGATATATGGTATACTTATATTCACACGTACCCTTTACTTTTAAAAAAAGTGCCAATATATTGGTTTGTATATTGTACTCCAAGCGCAGTTTTTTTTTGGGGGTCAACTGGTATAATCGTAGAAAATTGCCAATACCAGCTATTATTTTGCCATTAAATTCGACAAGCGAGTAACATGATTTTTCAATTATTCTTTCAGACACTTTTGTTAGTTTATTGTCATCATAATGAAAAATTATAATTCGACCGACATGTGATTCCATTTCATTAATATTATCTACTGCTGTAGACACTACATAGTATGTGTTCTTATCGTCACCAAGTTGGGCAGACATTAATGATATTATAGTCTCAGATGGTGGAAACTGATGTGCATGCAACACTTCGAAAGTTTTTTGATCTATAATGAGCAAATTATTAATTATAAGCTCTTGAGTAGTTTCTGAATTAGTTGTTGAGTCGTCATCTGGTTTTAGGGCAAGGCTTAATGAGTTTGTTATATTTTGAGCTCGCGTAGAAGCACTTTGACGAATGGGATTAACACCATTTGGGCCCTGGACATCTATACGCATTGTAGATACTGCAAAAGTTTGTGAGCTTTCTTGATAAGCAATACGCCGAGGCCCTTCTCCTAAATGGACAGTGCGTATGTGTAGCTTTTGTATCTCGTCAATAGTACCGAATATAACGGAACTATTTGTTGCCAGCGCTAAACTATCTGGATAAGCCTGCGCATTGAGTGAGCACATATGGTTTACATGTTTTAGATGAACATTTGAAAATACCAATTTGTGATTTGTCGAGTAGATTACAGACGGGCTATCAGAGCACGCAAACACATTGGTTGTATCAAAACATCTAAATGTACGGAGTGTAGTTGGCTGTGTGCCAAGTGTCATCATTTTCTTATCAGTGAGTTTTCCATTGTCCTTGTTCAGAATGAAATAATACATGGATCCATCACCCATTGCGCAAAGTAAATAGTGAATACCTTCAAAGGTAGTCATGAGTATCGAACGGGGTATGATTTCTATTTTACAACAAAACAAAATAAATAAATATGGTAAATAAGAAATTATAATAGTTCAAAAAAGTAACAATGACTGAAATGCGATTAATTGGTTCCATAAAAATTTATTATTATAATAAATCTGAAGATTGGACTAAAAATTTTGTTCAAGTCCATTTTAAAACTTTTTGTGAAGTTATCTCTAATATTCTACATATGATATAATACCTTTCTTATTAGAGAGAGCAGGTAATATCACTATTTGTAGTGTTTTGAATCTCATCAAACTGGAGGACCCAAAAAGCCCACATGGAAATCTGTTTCTATGCAAACTAGTCAGTTTTTCAGCTACCTAAAATTTAGCACAGACACGTAGAAGTTGTGTTTGGTGGGATTGGCAGAGTTGTTCCCCTACGGCCAAACTCTTAATTCAGACGGAACAACTGCTGAACCGTTTGAAGGAAGCAATCACCCAGAAGCGGCTAGTTTTGGACAAGAGGAGAGAAATTGTGTACCATCAGAACAATGCCAGGCTACACACATAGATAGTGACTCGCCAGGAGCTGCTGGACCTTGTTATGCATCCACCTTATATTCCGTATCTGGCACCAAGTGATTACCACCTGCTCCTGTATATGGCAAATAATTTTGCTGTTGAAAAATTCTCTTCCAGACAAGTTGCTCCAGTTTTTTTCTAATAGGGGCAATGGTTTCTATGAGAGATTCATAATGCAATGTCCTGCAAAAAGTGAACAAGTTAAAGAACAAAACGATGCATTTTTGACCTAATCCGGATTAATCTTACTATGCAAAATAAAGCCTTCTAGTTCAATATTTTTTAACAACCAATGGGACATAAATATAAGAAATTGTGTTAAATTGTTAACGATAACTAATAGTTTTTTTGTTACTTACCTCCATCTAAATTTTCGGTGTAAATAGTATTCATATCCGGTAGCGACAAAATAACGACCGATATGTCAGTCCAAAGACCAACAGCAATAAGATTTGACCTTAATACATTATTCTCCAGTGGTGTTATATCCAAGCAAGCAACTTGATATTTTAGTGTTTTGTGACTCTTTTGCACCAAACATCCGTCTTCGATCTCAATAAAGAAAATGTCACATGCTGACGCTACAACAATTTGTCTTACATTACATGAAACAAGATTAATAGTTTTGCCATCATTTAGTTTCCACTCAGCGGTAAGCGCCTTGGAAGAACTCTTTACAAGACGCACTGAGACTGGTGTAACTTGAATAATCTAATTAAAATTGAATAAACTTAAGTACACTTAAATCCTACAATAGTTATTGACATACCTGTTCATAAGCAACATTCGCACATAAAAACGTTTGTTGGTCGTTTACAAATCCAGGAAATTCCGTTTCTTCCACTTCGTCGCCTGATAATGTCAATATTTTTGTGTGTCCAATAAAAGCCAAAACCAATGTGTTCTCAAAGCAACTACTATCATCAATACCAGTTTTCAGTGACCACATTCCCTTTATTCCAGGCAAATCAATACATGCTTGTTCATGCATACTAGTACCAAACCGTATAATACGTAAGGAACCATCCTTATAGCTTCCCGAACAAGTTATGATTTGATTTTGACCTTGACGATCTAAGTCAACAACAACTAGATCGAGTATAGGTGCAAGGCTTGTAATGGTTGCCATTGGTGTTACGAATGGACCGGTTTTACTGGGTGAAGAGCTTAAACGTACTAATTGTGAGTCACCATGTCTTGACCCAATGAAAATAAAACCATTATCTAAGTAGGTGATGCACTCCGGAATGGAAATTTCACCTATAATTAAATATTTCACTAAGATAAATTTCATACAATAAATGGCAAAATTCTATACACACCCAATAATTCAACTCTAATTCCCTTGAAAGAAATGTCTCCTTTTCCATTCTCTACCGTTTCCAAAAACGCCATGAACAATTCTCCAGCCATATTGCCAAGCAAAAAACGAAAGCTATCTACATGTGCATAGCAATGTGGAGGTGGAGTTATAGGAGAGTTGATTGTATCATCGCGACAAAATACAAATTTACGACCAATTACAATGGATCCTCCTAATGGTTCAGGCACCGGTATAACCATATAAGCTTCTTTTTCTCTAATTTTCATTTTCCATTCGACATTATTGAATTTTTTTTGTAATAAATTTATCTCATATGCTTTGACACAACGACCATTATTGCTCTTGTGTATGATTCCTATAGTGGGGCTCACGCAACCATAAAGAAACTCAACATTATAAACATGCAGTTCATCCCATCTAAAAATTGAATTAGTTATATAAACTGAAACTTAACAATGGTAAAACAGGTAATACCTCAAATTAGTTGCCTTCAGCTTGGTTTTGTTTTTATGCAAAGGTATTATTGTAAAGTAACCCATAGTCAAACACATACCAATCACACGAGCATCTGGGTCAATGACAGCAGTAGGTCCACCTTCTACAGGTTGGCCTACCGAATCTGATACTTTCCCATAGGCTTTGGTTACGATGTTAATGTTGCCGCCTTCAATTATTCGACATTCGAGAATCATAACATAGTAACCTTGAGTTAATATGAAAAGAAGATCCTTTTCAGTACCCTGCAAGTCAAAACAAATAAGATATCGAATAAACTAAACAAAGCATTGTTTAATATTTACCTGTGGCCTAAAATGGCGCATCACAGAAATCTGGCAATTTATGTTGATTTCTTTGAGTGGACGCAAGCCTTCCGGTGTGACTAGATCAATTTCCAATTGGTTATTACGAGCAATGATTAAATTTAGATCTGTAGGTGACGTAAAGTTGGCTGTGGTATGTGTGGAAGAGAAAAAGTAAGCGTAAGTGCTGGCATATCCCATAAACTGGTGTACAATAGCTTTGCATGACTTACCAGTTACACAGCCAACAACTGCAGTCGGCTTCAGTGTTGTAACTATGTAGTTATGCGACATTTTTCTAATACCGTCACGTTTTAACATTTGCAATACGCGTTATGCCCTTTAAGCAGCCAAATAGCGATATTTTCAATATTCAATTTTTTAAATCTCATACAAATATAGTAATGAAATACATACCAAAGTACTGTGAAAAACAATAATCGGAACAGAGATTTTAAATAGTATTTTCCTTTTTTCTATTCCCTCCCCACACAAACAATAACGACAGATCACCACCGAAGAAGAAGTATAAGGTTCTTCACAGAACAACATGAACGTCACTAACGTCAGAAATTTGTGACGCCGCAAACAAAGTGGCCATTCGTCCATACAAAGAAAATTAGCGAAACGTCTCAAAGTGAATGTGACCATCATTGTGAATTTATTGTAAAGCCGCGCTGTCACATATTGCAAAACCAGTTGCAGATTTCAGTACGTTGGTTGAAGATGTGCTGGCAAGTTGCGTTTGCGACGAATGCAGTACATTGGCTAAAATTGCAGAAACAAGTATATTTTAGCTTTGAATGTTCTTCTTCCAATTGATGCTTTATCGGGAGGTTTTTTTATTGAACATATTATTTTATTGATCTATTAAGTAATATACATAAATACATCCAATCTTATACGTACATATATTTTATTCTTTTTAGAATGTTATACTGCGTTCAGACAGCGAGTTCTGGTTAGCCATTCACCGTCATCGTTTGCGAGTTGCGAGTTCTGAACGGCTGGTTTTGTTTTAATTATACACGTTGTAGCAATTGTGAGAAATAAATTTGATGAAAAATACATGAAATAAAAAAATTTGTAGTATATGCCCATAGTTCTGGCAGCTCCCTTCTTCATTCCTGCTACATACATAAGTAGTTTGTTAATACTTTACAAAAAAAATTAAAATTTTGAGTGTTTTTTATTTTTTTTTGTTTTTTTTTTTAAATAAAATAAAAAAATTTGAATTTCTCCCGTATTACTGCTCCATCGTTCGTTGGTCTACCATTCTTTTTGCATTTTTTACGTTGATCAATATCTTCAATGTAACATATTAATATTTACTTATTTACTTAATGTTAAAATAATAATAACTTCATTGACTTACCATTGACGGTGATTTATCCAATATTTTTATGGTTTTCCGTAATTGTGCTTTTTTGTTCTTCCACTTTAATGTTTTTAAATTCAAATTCAATTCGCCAAACCCGAAAATCAGAAGCAGAAGTAGTAGCAGAATTGTTGCTGCAATATGTGACAGCGCGGTCACTCAGCCCAATTTAATTCAAATAAGAATTGATTTACAGCAAATAGAAGTGCGAATAATAAATTATTTTTACAATTTCTGTATTTGTTATATTCTTCACTCATTGACCCATAAAGTATAAACATATATTCTTGCCCAACTCGATGAGACGAAGTTTTGTTTTAACCAGACGCTGAACCAATAAGGGGTACCTCCAATACAAACCCAAATTCAAATCAATGTTCTCATTAGAAAACTTTTTTATTTTTTGTCTTATCTGACTGAAATTTGGACGCTTTGAGTGCCTGATCCATATTCACCAACCATATAAATTGTAGAATACTAGGATCGCTGGATCGTATAGTTCCCGATAAGTGTGCTCAATACTCGAATATACAGTATATGTTGTATGAAGCCATCCACATATGACACATATTTCATGGAGTCAATATTAGCGCCATCTACATATGATTATTGGTGTATTGAAACTAGTATGCTCATTGAAAAGAGCGTGAAGATTAT
>JBAMAV010000298.1:0-39505 GCA_037043315.1 Amiota communis
CAGGAGGGTCATCCTATATGTTTTGCATCTCGTACTCTCAACGATCACGAAAAAAACTATTCAACGGTAGAAAAGGAACTGCTTGCAATAGTGTGGAGTTGTCAATACTTCCGACCATATCTTTTTGGTAGAGAGTTCCATCTGAGTACTGACCACCAGCCTCTAAAATGGTTACAAGTAAAAAATAATGGAAAGAACATAAACCCTCGGCTCCAAAGATGGCTTATTCAACTTGGAGAATATGATGCCAAAATAGACTATATTGTAGGTAAAGAAAACAAAATAGCAGATTTTCTAAGTAGAATTGATTGTGATATGAATGAAATTCATGCGGGTAATGAAGAACATAATGACAATGGTGCGGCATTAGCTACAATAGACTCTCAACAAGAAAAAATGTCTGACCATATTCCTATTCTTGACACTGTAGTGAACAGATTTAAAACTCAATTAATTCTCGTTCGAAATAAAGAAACGGAATCAAAAATGGTTAACGGCAACAAAAGGGTGTATATTGACGAAAATGATTTAACAAATAATATCGGGGATATTTTGAGAAGACATATTCAAAAAGGAATAGTGGCGATCTTTTCGGAACTGGATGAAGATATATATAAAGTTCTTCAACAAAAAATCGTTGAAATTGTAGCTCCTGAGATAAAGCTTGTAAAATGCAGGTATTTTGCCCAACATATTGAAAACGATACTGAAGCTTTTAAATTAATTTCTTTATTCCATGTCAGAGAATCAGGGCATGCTGGCATTGTGTCCAATTATGAAAGTTTAAAACACAAAATTTACTACCCCAACCTCAAGATTTTAGTAAACAAAGTAATTAATAATTGTGACATATGTTCTGCAGCTAAATATGATCGTAACCCAATTAGAAAGTGTTTTGCTCTCACAGAAACGCCATCTAATATTAATGATATAATACATATAGACACATATGTCAACTGTAAACATGCTTTTGTGATTTTTCTTGACAAGTTTTCCAAACATGCCGTTTGTTTTTATCTTGAAGATAGAACATCTCACACATTAATTGAAAAAATGAGGCTTTACATATCTATTGTTGGTAAAATAAAAAAAATAGTTTGTGACAATGAATTCAATACTATAAATATCAAAGAATTTTGTAAAAGCGAAAATATTGATATTCATTTTTGTAAACCGAACAACCACACTGGCAATTCAGATATTGAAAGACTCAACAACACATTAACAGAAAAAGTGAGAACACTAAATTTGATAGAGAAATTACCTATAAAGGAGCAATTGATTAAAGCTGTAGACTATTATAATAATACATTTCATTCTACAATTAAAGAAACACCCATAAATGTACACAACAACAAAGTTGATAAATTGTTAGAAGCACGAAAACTTGCAATTACTCAAAAAAGAAATGAAAAACGGGAGAATTATGAAGAAGACAGAATTGAGGGATATATTAAAAATTATAAAAGTTTGAGACATAAAGAGCAACCTAAGTTTAGAAAACAGAATTTAACAAATATTCATGAAAATAATATAAAGAGACCTTTTTAATTTTCAAACTGCACGAATCTTTCAAATTTAAATAATAATTAATTTCAATAAATAAATAAATGTAATATATGTAATAATTATTGTAATTTCAAAACAAATAAAAACAAACATATGTGTACGTATATTGTAATCGTGATTCAGGAGTATCACGAAACAAAGGATGGAGGAGTTATGTATAGTTAGAATAGGTAATATACTTTACGACTTAAATATTTAAATGTCTTTCCATCCCTGTTTATCCTAATCATCTAAATTGCTTTTCCCTCCTTGTTTCGTTAAAAGCTTTAGAATTAAGTTGAACTTTTGTTAGATGTAAGCTTTATTATTTAAGATTGACTTGGATGTTTGAGGAGTTTAGTATTAAATAAACATTTGTAAAGAATAGATTGGTTTTGTTTCTCTCTCAAGAGTAGAATTTAGAAACCATAATTTGCGTGCAAAGTTCCATGTGTGTATAACAAAAAACAGTTGTTCATGATCCAGAATCGCCATTGTAAACGCAAAATCGATTCATAATGAATCAGTTCGGTGTGAAATGACTATTTTTAGTACAAAAATATTGAACCATTTGAACCGAACCAAAACTCGGCTCAGAGGTACACATGAACCGGTTCTCGTACCGGCACAAGTTTCCTCTTAGTGGTTTAAACCACTGAACCGAACCACACCAATTTTTGATGTGGTTTGCAACCTTGTTTTCAACATCCAAAACCTTAATTTTTGGCATAGTAAAATTACCTCAGCAGCCTCCGACTCCACTCTGCAGCACTCCATCAATTTAAGCATAATTTCATTGTCATCACTCTCACTCTCATCCATGTGCAGAATTAATTCTACACAATCTAAAATTTCATTTACCTTTTCAAAACTCATTTTGAATCAAAATAAAATTCATATAAAACCAAAAACCAGAAAGAAGGCTATCATTGGCTATGCCAAAGATGTAATACTCTTCACGCTCCTCCGAGTTGCATCCAACCTTCCTTTCTTAGCATCACTATATTCCCTCTGTTACAGTTTGAGTATCAACAAATAACACAGTTTGAGTGGTACTTTTATTGTACTTTTATTCTTTATAAGTTTGTCATTTAATTTGGGTTTGTATGGGAGGTACCCCTCCTGGTAATCCTAGGATCATGAAATTTACATGGTTGATGAATATGGATCAGAAACTTATAGTGTCCAAATTTCTGTTTGATAAGTCAAAAAACAAAAAACTTTTTCTAATAAGAACATTAATTTTAGTGGGGATTTTTATGGTGAGGAAAAATCATTGATTAATCAAAAAAATAATATGATTTCCTTGAGCTCTAAAACAAAAACTCATTGTCACACACATAGAAATATATAAAAAGCAGAGTTTCCAGATTATTGAAAGAAATAGAGTCAGTTTTATACAACGTATCCATACAAACGAGGACACACCAGATCTTTCACCAAAGCAGTTAAATAAATTCTAAGGGAAATGTATCACTTACCTTTTTTGGGGGATTGCATTCCTGTGAACAACTTGGCTCGTCATCGCTGCAATCATTACTTTTCTAATAACTTACTTGTTTTAATAATTTTTAAAATTTAGATAAATGGAAAACAAACATATACATGAATTTAATTAACCTCTTCCAAATTTGAACTACTGGCACTCTACAATTTGGACGAAGGAGTTCTAATTGTTCAAAACAGCAGAGTTTCGTTGTATATATGTCGTCGACACCGCAACCACTTCTTTTCGAACTCTCCTCAAATCTAAGTTCCTTAATGTATTGGGAACGGAGGTTTTGAATTTTTTTTTTTTAACATCATTGATGTTTACTTCCTCCATCATACATTTTAAAACAACAGCAAGACATTGATATGCAGAGGCCCGTTGGACTCAGTCAATATACTTTGCACATTTACCATTACATACTTTCAAAAATAACAGCTCATATATGTATATAAATCATAGTTCGGAAAAAACTGTCAACCTTTATTTTCAAAGTGGATCTCTCCGACCGATACACTTATTTTTAAATTTTTCGGGATCTCTCCGACCAGTCCACTTATTTCTCAATTTTTTCGGTTTCTCTCCGACCATTTCCATTGTGATAAAAAAGTAAAGGTCCCAAAATAACTGTTATTTTGGACCTTTTGCTTAATCTCACTCAAAATAATTGTCAATGTTGTGCCAAAAAAAAGGTCCGGGTATGAAGAACAAAGCAGATATAACCCAGCAAACATTTTGTGTAACTTATAATAATAATATGTTTTTTATTAATATTTATTATAATAATTTATATTTTTTGATATATATTTTATAAATGCAAAGTTTAATGTGATATTATTTATTATTAATGTGCAGTATATTGTTATATTAGTTATTTATTATTAAATACTGCTTATGGAGTCTTTTCCACAACCGCTGAACGACCGACTACGACTTTTTGTTTTTCCAATCTGCTTTTCAACTCCCTCTCGCTTGTCTCTCACCCACTGTTGCCAACTATGCTGCTGATCGATAGCTCGGCCGCCTATCGATATCGCTCAGTCCGATTGTCGTCACCGATTACCAGCTCACCACCACTTGTTACATTCGGCCGTCCTGACTACCGGAGTCTGACCCAGAAGACAAACACTCCTCGTTCTCACTAATGTACCTTCACAACTTCATGTTGTCCACGCTTGTTGAGGTAACATTAGGGCTCTCCACTTGAGCCGCTTTTCTAACATCATAGCGACCATTCCGTTTCACTTTTGTGACTACATACGGGGCCAGATAGGTGCTAGCCAATTTTCTTCCAGCTACGAACTGGGAGCGTTTTATTGCAGCAAACTCGCCTTCTTTGTACACTCTTTCACTTTTGCGACTTCTGTCATAGCTGCTCTTGTACCTTTCTTGTGCCTTTTCAATCTGACTCCTAGCTTCCTTGCGTATTCTGGTTCTCTCATCGTCGAAATCATTAGGATGCTCATGCTCCAACATCGAGAGCAGCTTATCTCCAATTCTGTCCCTCACGTTGACACCAAACATAAGTTGAAACGGCGTTTTCTTTGTGGAGCAATGCACGTGGGAATTTGTAGCCCTCTGAACTTGAGGTACAAATTTCTACCACGTGGACGTATCGTCGGCTGATAACTTAGCAATGATTGAGAGAATACATCTATTGACTCGTTCAACTTGGCCGTTACCCCGTGCCACTCCAGTTGTTGTGCACACGTGCTCAATCCCATTTTCCTCGACGTATTCTTTGAAGTCTTTAGAGGTAAACGCGGTGCCTCTGTCGCTGACGATACGGCCTGGGTAACCGAAGACGTCCGACCAGTCTGCCAGTATTTTTAAAGCCTCGTCGCAACCTGTGCTCCTTGTATTGAACAGCCAGGTAAACTTGGTAAAAGCATCGACAACCGCAAAAATATATTTGTACCGCTTGGGCGTTGAATCCATTGGCCCCAAGTGGTCAACGTGTATGGTATGTAACGGCTTGTCCCCGTTTTCAATGCAGTGCGGCTGTCCTTCTTGTTTTCCAAGCTTCTTATTACAAATAATACATTTAATACACGAGTTGATAACTTGAGAGACCTTGTTCTCCAAATTCAGAACTGCTGTTGTATAGAATGAATCGTCTTTTGCAAGGAAAAGTGACCAGCGTTGTGTGCATCGCTTATAACTTCGTGCTCCATTGTCTTTGGCACAACCAACAAATCATTACCACTTACTTGCTTATATAAGATTCCACCCTTGAGTATGAAATCTTTGTAAGGACGGGTCTTCAACACTTCCAGAACGGTACTGATGAATTCATCCTTCTGTTAAGCGACTTTTAGGCGAACAGATATCTCTGACGTTACCTTGTAGACATCGTGAGGATAACGACTGAGACTGTCAACGTGCTTCATCCGGTCACCCGAACGATGTTCAACTTGAAAATCGAAGTCCTGCAAGCACAGTATCCATTGCGCCACCTCACGTGGCACATCCCTTTTTCTTACAGTCTGCGTGAATGCTGTGCAATCGGTTACCAATTTAAACCGAATGTCCAACAGGTAATGACGAAGCTTCTCAGTAGCGAGAGAGCCGCTTTTACTTCCAAAATATAATTATTGCGTTTCGCGTCATCTGCAGATGTCCTCTTGCTCCAGTAAGCAACTGGATGGAGCTTCCCCTCAATTTTTTGCAGCAGAATTGCACCAAAGCCATCCTTTGATGCGTCTGTGTGAAGTTCCGCTGGTGCATCTCTGCAATACAAACGTAAAACTGGCGCTTGAGACAAAACATCTTTCAGCTGGTTCATAGAGTTTTTCTCTGCCACTTCAAACTTAAAGGTCACATCTTTCTTTAAAAGATCTGTCAATGGACGAGTGATATTCGCATAACCTCTGATGAACTTTCGGAAAAATCCCGTTAGGCCCAAAAAGGATTGAACACCTTTAATATTTATGGGATATGGAAATTTCCGGACAGCCTGTGTTTTTTCTTGGCCAGGCCAAATTAGACCATTTTCGACTGTGTGACCCAAAAAGTGTATTCTGTTTTGGAGGAAATGACACTATTTCCATTTAATTCGTAGCTTGTATTTAAGAGCCCCATGCAGCACCGCTTCCAACTTCGAAACGCATTCATCATTTGTTTGTGCATATATGACAATATCGTCAACGTACATCTGCATGATATCTTGAGCGATCAAATCTTGAAATACACAATTGACGAAGCTACTAAATACAGCCGGAGAATTGCAAAAACCAAACGGAGCTCTGCAAAACTCAAACAGTCCCTCTCTGGGCACAAACGCAGTATATTTGCGGCTGGACTCCTCGATTAGTACATGCAGAAAGCTATTCTCTAAGTCCATGACAATGAAGACTTTAGCTGTTTTTATAGCACATCGTCCATCAGTGGCACCGGGAAGCAGTCCCTAAGTATCATGCTGTTTAGTGGATGGTAGTCAACGCAAATTCTGTTAGATCCATCCCTATTTTTTACCACCACCACACGACATGAAAAGTTGGACGAAGACTTGCGTACAACACCATCCTTCAGCCACTCATTGACTTGTTTATTTATAGCTTCGTATTCTAATGGGGCATAGCGGCTTGGTTGTTAACGAAATGGATTCATCTGTTCATCGGGTATAATTTTCATCACAACAGGACATTCAACGGACGACTCAGCCGGCTTGTATCCATTAATGATTGACTGGATCAATGGTTGAAACTGTAAGGGAGCGTCTATGTTATTACCATCATCGATTAGATTATAAATACTTAGCTCATTTGTTGTATCGCTGCTTGGTTGCGCTAGGCCTTCGAAAAGGAGAACCCTTCCTCATTTAGCGACAAAAAAAAAATTGCGATGCGAAGTCAAACCCAAGCAACACTTTGTTTTGGATGTTGCCGTCTACAACGAACTGTTGCTCTGTTTCGATTCCATCCACCTGCACGAATGTACCCAGCGGTTGTATTTTAGTATTGGCAAGGCCACGGAAAACAGAGTAATTCTTCTGCAAATCGACATTTTCTAGCTTTTTTAACACCGACTCACCCACAATTAACACATCTGCACCAGTGTTAACCAGGCCGGCGACTCTGAACACGTTCAATACTACTACCTTACAACGCTTTGTATCTTTCACAACCTGCACCTCCTTTACTACTCGTGGACAATTCTTTGATATATGTCCCTTCCTCATATGCTCTGTTGATCCACAATTGAAACATCGAAGCACTCTACCAGTATTGGATCTATTTTTCTGGCCACCGCTATATTGGTCAATTTGTTTCTTTCGGTCGTAAACTTCGAATTTCTCTCTCAGTTCATGATATGATTTACGACTGTACATATTAAACTTGTATTCATTTTTGATGCTCAGTCCGTCCAGTATATAACCAATGACTGACTCCTCATCAATTTGTCCAAGTGCAGCAATCTTTTTCATGTTCATCGAGCATTCATGAAAGTTTTCATCTTTCTTTTTCTTCCTTTCTGCTTCAGTGAAAAATAAAGATATTTAAGCAAACTCAACGGCATTTAAAAGAGGAAGACTTATATAAAATACCACGTCTACTTTTTTATGAAGAGCAAAATCTTCGTAGCTACATAACCTCAAAAATGGGCAAAAACAGCGTTTTTTGCACTTTTAGGTTAGGATATCTCAGAAACCTGACCTGATGGAGGGAAACGGGCAACAGATTTGAATTCAGTGAGCGAAAATACACAGAAAAACATGTTTGCTTACCCGGGTCCAAAAATTTACCGAAATTTGTAAACCTGTGTAATATGTAATAATAATAATAAAAATTAAAATAAGAATTACAAATTTAATACAAAGTAGAAATTAATTTATTCATAGTATTTATTAAATGTTTATAAGCTATTTAAAATAACAAAGTAGAAGTTCAATAAATTTCCTCATCAGAATATTTTAAAATTTTAAAATATATGTGAGAAGGGTTTGTGGGTTAGGTTGGTCACCCTTGGCAGAGTGTGAAGAGTGTAGAGGTGAAGATACGGGTAGCAGCAGAGAGAAGAACAGAAGGTCGACAAGTTGAATGTTATAAAGTTGTGCCTTTTTCGTTTTATTGTTTTAAATATTGTATTGTTTCATTATTTTATTATGTTCGTTATTTATTATTTCTTAAATTAGCGTATAAGTGTATTGTTATTATTATTATTACGTTTACTTACTTACTTACTTAGCTGGCCATAACAACCCGTTTACCGGGTTACGGCCTGCTTCAGCACATCTCTCCAGGCGCCTCTGCTTTGCGCGCGCCTCCTCCAGTTGGTCACACCAAGCGTCGACAGGGCTCCTTCAACTTGGTCCTACCAACGTAAATTGGGGCTTCCTCTCCGTCGACGTCCGCTGACTTTCGCATCAAACACACGTTTTGCTGGAGCATCTTCATTCATCCGAACGACATGACCGAGCCAGCGTAGCCGCTGGCTATCGATGCGCTGGGCAACGTCAATGTCGTTGAAGCGCTCATACAGCTCCTGATTGGTACGAATGCGAAAGTCATCGCCAACCCGAACAGGACCGAAGATCTTGCGCAGTACTTTTCTCTTGAACACTCCCAGGGCATCTACATCATTGCGTGTAAGTGACCATGCTTCCGCGCCATATAGAAGCACAGGTCGGATGAGTGCCTTGTAGAGTGTTAGTTTTGTCGCTCGAGAGAGATCCTTACTACTCAATTGCCTATTGAGACCAAAATAGCACCTGTTGGCAAGAGTGATTCTGCGCTTGATTATTATTACGTTTAAAGAAACTAATTTTACATTTGGGGGCTCAATTGTGATACAGGATGGACCAAAAGTTCGTTTATATTTCAAACGATAATTTAAAAGAAACTAGTTATGTGAGATAAAAACTGTTTGTTTATTATAAAAGTACATAAATAGAGATTTTATTTTTTAAAAATGACATCATCCATATGTGATCCTTGACTATTTTGACACTGCTGCAATCTGGAGCGGAAATTTTCAATGACGGACTCACAAGTGTTTCGTGAAATGTTTTGCATTTTCTCTTGAATATTTTCCTTTAATTCCTCTAGGGACACTGGGTTGCTGTTGAAAACCATTGGGGATAAGTCCGAACTACGAGGTGGCCAGTTAATGGCACCTCTTTTGGATATCACTTTTTGTCCAAAAATTTCGCGAACAGCACTTAATGAATCGTTGGAAGTGTGGCATGTTGCCCCATCTTGCTGAAACCACGATCGTTGATTAAAACCATTGAAATCCTGTAGCGCTGGCGAAAAAAAATTCTGTAACATGGCAACATACCGCTCGGTATTCACTGTAACAGCATTTCCTCGGCGACCTTCCAAAAAGTATGGACCAATAATGCCTCTTGCAGACAAAGCTGCCCATACAGTAACTTTGGATGAACGCAGAGGTTTTTGATGCTTCAATTTAGGATTAGTGTCATTCCAATACCGGCAATTTTGTCTATTCACATGTCCATTTAAATGAAAGTGTGCCTCGTCGGAGAAAAAATGTTCTTAAAGCAGGTGAACCTCTGTAATATTTTGTTGCCAAATTGGAGCCTGTGAGCGTGATATTGAGGCTTTAATCCCTGTATCATTTGGATTTTGTACGGATGTAAATGTAATTCTTTGTGAAGAATATGATGCAAAGATGTTCTGGGCATACCTAGGGCGGTAGACCGCTTCCGAGTAGAGAGGATCTTCACGAATAGACGCTCTTACACACTCGATGTTTTCGGGATCTCTTGATGTTCTAGGTCAGCCGGATCGTGGTCGATTCATTGTTGAACCTGTCTCCTCGAACTTCTGTACCCATTTTCTAATTAATTGAATCGATGGAGCTGCATTTTTATGCCGTAGGTTGTAATGAGCGCAAAATTTTTGTTGCGCTATAGTAAAAGAATCGTTGTTGCGGTCGTACTCGCGTACACAGAACGCACGTTGTTTATCGCTGAACGACGCCATGGTACTAAATTCCCATTGACCGCTCTTGCGCTTCGTCACCCCTCCGCCCCACTCAGCCGTCGCTGCTCTTCGTAGCTACCGAATCAAATTTAAACGAATTTTTGGTCCACTCTGTATAAGAAAAATCAGAAAATAATTATATACTGTGTTGTTGTGTTTTATGTGCATGTCACAGAGGTGATAACGGAAGATAATAGCGTTCTGTTTGTGTGTTGTGTACATGTTTGAGGAATAATAACATAAGAAATAATTGGCTACTGTGTTTGTTTTATGTATTAAGTTTCTTGTGCGAATTGCGGTCATCGAACTCGATAAGCAAGACAAAAAAATAACGTTGATTAGTGCCGAAAAACCGTATGCAACGCGATCACAATTTAAGCAGGATAAGAGTATCGAAGTAGAAATTCAAAAGGAAAACAAAGTACCGATGACGTCGTTAAAGAACACAAATGGTGCGAGTGACGTCAAAACGTCAAGTAATGTTAATACCCAGTTGGAACCGAGAAAACGTAGTGTAGATGTAAATGCAGGGAATAATAAAAGTGTTATGATTAACAATAATCTAAAAGAATTGGTTTAGTTGTTGACTTTGAAAATAAATGTTGATGAGCAAACAAAAGAGGAACCAGAAATACCACCTGAAAGTTTTGCTAAAGTAGTATGTGACTTTGATGGTGAATCAGTGCCGGTTGATCGATGGTTTCAGAATTTTGAGCAAAATGCTGATGCGTATGGTTTAACTGAAAAACAAAAATATGTGCATGCCCGCGGGAATATTGTAAAAACTGCGCAACTTTACCTAGAGACAGTAATGGTGAGTTCGTACGACGAACTGAAAGCAGCATTGTCCTCAGAGTTTCGGTGCAAATTTTCTAGTGCAGAAGTGCATAAAAAACTTAGTGCAAGATGTAAAAGGGATAATGAAACATTCCATGAATATGCAAATGAGAAAAAAAAAAACTGCGCTAGGGAGTGTTGATGATGAATCGGCTATTCATTATGTAGTTGACGGGCTTAAAATTAAAAATGAGTTCAAATATGTGATTTATATTTGTAAATCGTACAATGAGTTACAAGAAAAGTATAAGACATTTGAACGTATGAATGAAAATGAAAAGCGCAATAAGCCGCAGTACAATGGCATAAAAAAAAGTCGATAGTCGTCACCGATCACCAGCTCACCACCACTTATTACATAAATATAAATATTTATTAGCTGACTATTTCAAACCTTAATTTGTAATCACAAAAAGGAGTCAATCACTACTTAGTAACACGATTATTGAAAATGCAATGAAATTGTTTGCTGGGTAACACATAATAGTCGAATGCATCGCACAAGCTGACACACATTTGTAAAAATTAATACAGAATACGAAAGATCTTTTCACGACTGAAACGCACAAGCAGACACACATATGTAAATATTCAAACATACACACGAAAGACCTTTTGACTAACATCGCGCAATAAGTCTTTTAGTGGTTGGCCCTGCTGTAAACAAAAGAAAATAATTAATTTCGCTTGCACAGAAACACTTAAAAACGAAAAATGAATCACAATGTTTTTTTTGTCCTTTAACATTTGGTTTCTTCACAATTGGTTGCGTACGGACATGTTGAAAAGGTTGTGATTTATTTGCGAACTATGATATAAATTCATTTAATGTTTATCAAAATAACAAACAAACATATATCAACTTTTTTTAAATTGGTAAACACCAACAAATAAAAACCTCAAACTAAATTCAAATTAAAAACAATGTATACCGCTTTTTTCTGTCCAACCGCACACTACGCAAGCTAAACGAAATGATCAAACACACGAAAGAGGCGAAAGAAGACAACCAAAAAATGGCAGTGAAATTTTTGTCTGGGGTACATCGGACACGGCTGCCGACAGCTACATCGTCATGTCTTATACTCAGGCTTTTTCTTGGGGGAATTATCGTCGATTCTTCTTTGGTAACTCTAACTTGCTTTTATATTTCAGCGTCGCTCGTTGCGTTAAATTTTTTTTTCGTACTTTTTCATTCGTTCATTCATTTTCATTTCTGTTTGTATGTATGCGTAAGTGTTTGTTTGAAAAATTAAAGGGACAAAACTAAAATATAGAGCTGAAAGCCATGGCAGCTAGTGCTCTTATTTTTTTCTAGGTAGTTTAAGAATTTTTTTGTTAAACTACCTCTAATAATAACAATAATAATATGTAATAATAATAATAAAAATTAAAATAAGAATTACAAATTTAATACAAAGTAGAAATTAATTTATTCATAGTATTTATTAAATGTTTATAAGCTATTTAAAATAACAAAGTAGAAATTCAATAAATTTCCTCATCAGAATATTTTAAAATTTTAAAATATATGTGAGAAGGGTTTGTGGGTTAGGTTGGTCACCCTTGGCAGAGTGTGAAGAGTGTAGAGGTGAAGATACGGGTATCAGCAGAGAGAAGAACAGAAGGTCGACAAGTTGAATGTTATAAAGTTGTGCCTTTTTCGTTTTATTGTTTTAAATATTGTATTGTTTCATTATTTTATTATGTTCGTTATTTATTATTTCTTAAATTAGCGTATAAGTGTATTGTTATTATTATTATTACGTTTAAAGAAACTAATTTTACATTTGGGGGCTCAATTGTGATACAGGATGGACCAAAAGTTCGTTTATATTTCAAACGATAATTTAAAAGAAACTAGTTATGTGAGATAAAAACTGTTTGTTTATTATAAAAGTACATAAATAGAGATTTTATTTTTTAAAAATGACATCATCCATATGTGATCCTTGACTATTTTGACACTGCTGCAATCTGGAGCGGAAATTTTCAATGACGGACTCACAAGTGTTTCGTGAAATGTTTTGCATTTTCTCTTGAATATTTTCCTTTAATTCCTCTAGGGACACTGGGTTGCTGTTGAAAACCATTGGGGATAAGTCCGAACTACGAGGTGGCCAGTTAATGGCACCTCTTTTGGATATCACTTTTTGTCCAAAAATTTCGCGAACAGCACTTAATGAATCGTTGGAAGTGTGGCATGTTGCCCCATCTTGCTGAAACCACGATCGTTGATTAAAACCATTGAAATCCTGTAGCGCTGGCGAAAAAAAATTCTGTAACATGGCAACATACCGCTCGGTATTCACTGTAACAGCATTTCCTCGGCGACCTTCCAAAAAGTATGGACCAATAATGCCTCTTGCAGACAAAGCTGCCCATACAGTAACTTTGGATGAACGCAGAGGTTTTTGATGCTTCAATTTAGGATTAGTGTCATTCCAATACCGGCAATTTTGTCTATTCACATGTCCATTTAAATGAAATTTTGCCTCGTCGGAGAAAAAAATGTTCTTAAAGCAGGTGAACCTCTGTAACATTTTGTTGGCAAATTGGAGCCTGTGAGCGTGATATTGAGGCTTTAATTCCTGTATCATTTGGATTTTGTACGGATGTAAATGTAATTCTTTGTGAAGAATATGATGCAAAGATGTTCTGGGCATACCTAGGGCGGTAGACCGCTTCCGAGTAGAGAGGATCTTCACGAATAGACGCTCTTACACACTCGATGTTTTCGGGATCTCTTGATGTTCTAGGTCAGCCGGATCGTGGTCGATTCATTGTTGAACCTGTCTCCTCGAACTTCTGTACCCATTTTCTAATTAATTGAATCGATGGAGCTGCATTTTTATGCGGTAGGTTGTAATGAGCGCAAAATTTTTGTTGCGCTATAGTAAAAGAATCGTTGTTGCGGTCGTACTCGCGTACACAGAACGCACGTTGTTTATCGCTGAACGACGCCATGGTACTAAATTCCCATTGACCGCTCTTGCGCTTCGTCACCCCTCCGCCCCACTCAGCCGTCGCTGCTCTTCGTAGCTACCGAATCAAATTTAAACGAACTTTTGGTCCACTCTGTATAAGAAAAATCAGAAAATAATTATGTACTGTGTTGTTGTGTTTTATGTGCATGTCACAGAGGTGATAACGGAAGATAATAGCGTTCTGTTTGTGTGTTGTGTACATGTTTGAGGAATAATAACATAAGAAATAATTGGCTACTGTGTTTGTTTTATGTATTAAGTTTCTTGTGCGAATTGCGGTCATCGAACTCGATAAGCAAGACAAAAAAATAACGTTGATTAGTGCCGAAAAACCGTATGCAACGCGATCACAATTTAAGCAGGATAAGAGTATCGAAGTAGAAATTCAAAAGGAAAACAAAGTACCGATGACGTCGTTAAAGAACACAAATGGTGCGAGTGACGTCAAAACGTCAAGTAATGTTAATACCCAGTTGGAACCGAGAAAACGTAGTGTAGATGTAAATGCAGGGAATAATAAAAGTGTTATGATTAACAATAATCTAAAAGAATTGGTTTAGTTGTTGACTTTGAAAATAAATGTTGATGAGCAAACAAAAGAGGAACCAGAAATACCACCTGAAAGTTTTGCTAAAGTAGTATGTGACTTTGATGGTGAATCAGTGCCGGTTGATCGATGGTTTCAGAATTTTGAGCAAAATGCTGATGCGTATGGTTTAACTGAAAAACAAAAATATGTGCATGCCCGCGGGAATATTGTAAAAACTGCGCAACTTTACCTAGAGACAGTAATGGTGAGTTCGTACGACGAACTGAAAGCAGCATTGTCCTCAGAGTTTCGGTGCAAATTTTCTAGTGCAGAAGTGCATAAAAAACTTAGTGCAAGATGTAAAAGGGATAATGAAACATTCCATGAATATGCAAATGAGAAAAAAAAAACTGCGCTAGGGAGTGTTGATGATGAATCGGCTATTCATTATGTAGTTGACGCGCTTAAAATTAAAAATGAGTTCAAATATGTGATTTATATTTGTAAATCGTACAATGAGTTACAAGAAAAGTATAAGACATTTGAACGTATAAATGAAAATGAAAAGCGTAATAAGCAGCAGTACAATGGCATAAAAAAAGTGCGAGCAGTGAAAGAAATATGCGTTGCTTTAATTGTGGATCAAACGATCATTTGCGTAAAAATTGAAGTGTCGGTTCTAAATGTTTTAAGTGTGATGGACATATCTCTTAAATCTGCCCACAGCTATCTAAAAGTGCAAATGCGGTGAAAAGTAGTAAGCTAGTAAAAGTTATCGCTCTCAACAACGTTGAGGTCAGTTGCTTGGTTGATACAGGGTATGAAGTGACGATAATAAAAGACAATATTTACAAAAAACTTAATAACGTGTTTATACAAAAGTGTCATTCAGTATTGCGTGGGTTTGGGAACATGAAAACGCTTTCAATTGGTTCATTTACGGGGACTGTGCAAGTAGATGGTCTCGAAACGTAACAGAAGTTTATTGTGGTGCCAGATGAAGGAGGTGAATACGATGCTTTATTGAGTATGATTTTGCGTCGAAGTTTCGATTAACGCTGGACGTAAATGGCTGCATATTTTCATCACTGTCAGCAAATGAGGATGATGCTGTATTAAATGAACTAAGTATTTATAAGTAACAGAGACTGTAACTGATATTGATACTCCTCCGAAGTTCAAGCCACTGATACAATCACTGAAAATAGTGTCAGACGGACAAATCACCCCGTTTCGTCAGCAACCAAGCAACCATCCAGAGGTTGTAAACAATGTAATTAAGAAACAGTTTGAAGACTGGTTGAATGACGGCATTGTGCGTGAGTCGCACTCGAATTTTGCGAGCAGAGTGGTCGTCGTTAAAAAGAGAGACAGCACGTACCGAGTTTGTGTCGACTTTAGGCAGCTGAACAGTATGGTGTTAAAGGACTGTTTCCCAATACCACCCATTGATGACGTGCTCGAAAGGCTCCAAGCGGCTAAAGTATTTATAGTAATGAATCTGGAGAACGTCTTTTTCCACGTTCCAAGTGATGAGTCAAGTCGCAAGTATAAGGCTTTCTTCACAAAAGAGGGTCTGTTTGAGTTTTGCAACTCTCCTACCGCATTTGTGCGATTCATTAATAGCGTGTTCCAGAATCTGATCGCTCGGGATGTTAAGCAGTTGTACATAGATGACATCATTATATACACCCAGATAACGGAGGAGTGCATTCATAAGTTGAAGTTGGTGCTGGAAGTTGTGGCCGTGTCAAAACTGAAGATTAAGTGGAAGAAGTGCAATTTTTTGAACAATAAGGTTGATTTTCTTGGGTATTCAGTGGGGAGTGGCAAAGTTAGGCCAGCCGTGAAAAGACAAATGCTGTCAAGCAGTTCGGTATTCCTAAAAACATCAGAGCAGTGCAGTCCTTTTTGGGTTTGACGGGTTTCTTTCGGAGATTCATCAAAGGGTATGCACAAATAGCTCGTCCGTTGACAAGTCTGCTGAAGGAAAATGTGGTTTCGAAGATTGGAACCATGGAATTAAATGCGATTGATCGACTAAAAGAAGCACTATGTGGAGAACCTGTTTTAAGAATCTACAGTAGAGATGCACCCACCGAAGTACATACGGATGCTTCGAAGGATGGTTTTGGAGCTACGTCGCTTCAGATGTTTGATCAAGAACTGCACCCTGTGTTTTTCTGGAGTAAGAAATCGTCTTTGAGTGATTCCAGACGTCATAGTTACATTTTGGAAGTCAAAGCTGCCTACCTTGCTAACGAAAAATTTCGTCATTACTTGCTTGGAGTGAAATTTAAGTTGGTGACAGATTGCATTTAGGAAGAAGGATGTTCCCCGTGAGGTAGCGCAATGGATTTTGCATTTGCAAGATTTTCGTGCTGGGGAAAGAATGAAGCATGTCGATTGTCTTAGTCAGTATCCTACAAACGTTCTTACTGTAACAACAGAAATATAAGCGCGTCTTAAATTGGCTCAGCAAAAAGATTTGTATATCCAAGCTGTAATGGAGATACTTAAAGGTCGTCCTTATGAAGGATTTGAATTGAAAGGTGGCGTTGTTTATAAAAATGTTAATGGAAATGATTTGGTAGTTGTTCCGAAGTATATGGAGCATGAAATAATAAGTGAGGCTCATAAAAATGGACATTATGCTGCGCAGAAAACAATACATGCTTCACAACAACAATTTTGGATTCCTCATGTGGAAAGGAAAGTTATGCAAGTAGTCAACACCTGTGTAAGCAACATAATTCACAACAAAAAGTTGGGCAAGCAAGAATGACTGTTGTGCTGTATTGAGAAAGGTGACAAGCCGCTTCATACGCTGCATATCGACCATTTGGGGCCTATGGATTCAACTGCCAAACGATATAAGTACATATTTGTGATGGTGGATGCTTTTTCGAAGTTTGTGTGGTCGTTCACTACAACATGCACAGGTGGCGATGAGGTCCTAAAGAAGCTGGAGGAGTGGTCAAGTATGCTTGGATATCCGAATCGTAAAGTGAGTGACAGAGGAGCTGCGTTTACCTCAACTACGTTTCAAGAATTCGTGAAGGTGAACGTGGTGGATCATGTGTGAACTAGAGCTGGTGTTCCAAGAGGCAACGGGTAGATAGAACACGTCAACAGGTCGATTTTGTCGATCATATGCAAACTGTCCACGGAAGACTCATCGAAGTTGTACAGGTTTGTACCGCAAGTCTAAAGGGCCATAAATTCGCACGTTCACTGCTCGACGAAGAGGTCCCCATTCGAGTTGATGTTTGGGGTCAAGATGACACACAAAGTCAGTGATAAGTTTCTTTCTTCGCTGGCTGAGGAGGTGGTAGCGGAGTTTGACGAGGAAAGACAAAATATGCGTGAGGAGGCTAAGAAGCAAATACTTCAGGCGCAAGAGGTTTATAAGGCGAACTACGATAGGAAACGCAAAAGTTGTCTTGGGTACAAGGAAGGTGATTTGGTAGCCATTAAACGCACTCAATTTGTCGCAGGGAGAAAGCTGGCAAGTGGTTACTTTGGTCCTTGTGATGTCGTAAGGGTAAAGCGAAATAATCGGTACGACTTTAGAAAAGCAGCCCAAGTCGAAGGTCCAACGTCAACAAGTTCTGACTTTATGAAGTTGTGGAGGTGTGTCGAAGGTGATCAGGATTTGTTGTCGTCTGGGTCAGACTCGGATGATCAGGATGACCGAATGTGTGAAGGGATCGTGGGTTAGGTTGCTCACCCTTGTCAGAGTGTAAAGAGTGTAGAGGAGAAGATACGGGTATCAGCAGAGAGAAGCACAGAAGGTCGACAAGTTGAATGTTGTCAAGCTGTGTTGCGCGCAGCATTTTTCGTTTTATTGTTTTAAATATAGTATTGTTTCATTATTTTATTATGTTCGTCATTTATTATTTCTTAAATTAGCGTATAAGTGTATTGTTATTATTATTATTACGTTTAAATAAACTAATTTTACATATATTTCTTCCGTACCAATAAAATCACCTTTACTCTCCGCAAGCCAAACGAAATGAACAAACAACAAATGACGCGAAAAAGAACAGAGAAAAACGCCGGCAGAAACGATGGTACGCGATTGAAATTTACCTCTACACACAAGATAGCCCAGCGTGACCTCTGCACACAAAATCTAAGTATAAAACAGGTCATAGAAAACCCGCGCGAGCTCGCTTACCATCAAGCAAAAGTCGAGAGAGAATTCTGCTGCAAAGTTCGATAAGTCTGCATTTTGACTATAGGCTCACCGACAGCGAAAACTTTTTTTGTAGGTAAGAGAAGCGAGGCATTGAAGGGAAGCTGTGATGTTCTGAAAACGTCATCATAATAGTCACTGCCGACGTTTTTCTTTGTTCTCTTTCCCTCATTCGTTTTTCTTAACAATTTTTTGGCTTGCGTAGCATGAGGATGCATGAGACATGCAGAATATAGTAGCCAATAGGAGCGGAAGGTGAAGAAATTTGCTGTGCGACATAACGCACAGCTGCATAAAAAAAGACAAACAGAGAGGAACTAGCAAAAAATTGATTTTCAAGCGTGACGTTTGTCTAAACACAAACCAAAAACATCAAAGAAGAATCGACCAATATGATGTTAGTCTAAATGCAGTCTAATGTAAAAGCGGTCTATACTATTGCTGGAGGAAATATCAACCGATATCGATATCGATACATCGATGTTTGTAAATTTATTTCGATCATGGATGTTTTTTTTTCCGATGTTTCCGATTTTCGACGAACAAAGAGCAAAATGAATGCAAGCCCAAGCTCGCGAGGAAGAGCAAAAACGCAATTATCAAAGCGTTCATATATGAACGCGAGCCAAACCAAGAAATTTTCATTTACGAAATTAGAGACTATTTTCGATACAGACAGACAGACGGACATGGCTTAATCAACTCGTCTCATCGAGCTGAACACAAATATATATACTTTATGTGGTCTACACGTCTCCTTCTGTATGTTACAAACTTCATGACAACCTTATAATACTATTTAATCCCGTGAAGAGTATAAAAATTGCCATTAGAAAAGGTCGATACATCGATGTTTTTTCCCCGAAAAAATCGAAACATCGATGTTGGTAAACATCGTTGTTTTTCCAGCACTAGTCTATACCAATAAGCAGAGTTGCTTTGGGACAGCCACCAACTTGAGACATTATACAATATTATATGCAATTTACACCAAAGCACATCAACATTGATGTGCCTACTGATACGTATCAGATTCGACAACAACCACAAGGAAAATGACGTCATTTAAGGGTTGTTGTTGTAGAATGTGATGGGGATCAATAGTCGCATCAAGAACTGATGTGCCTTGATATGAAAATTAATAATGATCTCTCTAGACATTTCTGCAGTGCTGCCAAGTTTTTTCCATCTGTCGCATCACTAAACAGCAGCTGATGGCTCAAAACATTGTTAAGTAAACAATAAATTGTCAATTTTTTTAAAAGAATTTAATAAAATAGGTATCAGGAATGAAAAAGGCAATTGCAAGAATTATTTGCATATGTTGCAAAATGTTCTAAATCATGTATTTTTCACAAACTTTTAGTTTTTATTTAAGTAATGTGCTCGCAAGTTCCACGTGTGTGTATAACCAAAACAAAAAACAGCTGTTCGTGATGCAAAATATCCGGTGTAAACGGAGAACCCTATCAACGTGATGTACTTTGGTGTAAATTGCATATAAGATTACAAAGTAGCGCCAATTTGGCCTTTTACTCTTCCGAAAATTGCTCACTATCAATTCTGACGTCACAAAGTACGAAGTATGACCGTGTCTCGGGCGCTTTACAAACATTTTACTGTAGTAAACGTTGACAAAAACGCATTTGTTATGTATGTGGTGAATTCATTTTTTTCACGTGGTGTTGAATACTAAATGCGTTTTTTTCAACGTTTACTACACAAAAATGTTTGTAAAGCGCCCGAGACATGGTCATATTTCGTATGACGCACATCATCATAGTATTAGTTAACTAAGAGACGAAGTATAATGGAATATCCAAATGGACATTGTCTCTCTACACGTCCGCACAGTTCAAAGATAAAGAAAAAATGAGTGTATTATGTATGATCATACATCCAACGATGTAAACGTTGTACACGCATACGAAGTATGACCGTGTCTTGGGCGCTTAAACGTTGAAAAAACGCATTTATTATGTATGGGTGTGAATTCAATAAATTTTCACGTTATGTTGAACACTAAATGCGTTCTTTTCAACGTTTACTACACTAAAATATTCGTTACGACAAAATTGAGAGCGACACTTCACTGTTAAAAATTATCGCTACCTTGTTTTCTTGTACCATAAGCTTATGGTGTGTTCAGACAGCGAGTTCTGAATGTGCGAGTTCTGATTGTACGAGTTTTGGTTACCCGTTTTTTGTCACCGAGTCCTGTGTTGAGAGTTCTGAGCAGCTGTTTTTTGTTTAGTTTATGTTTTCATTATACACACAAATGCACAAATGGAACGTTGTGGAAATTATGAGAATTCAAAAATTTAAATTTTGTGAAAAATGCATGATTTAGAACATTTTGCAGTTTATGCACATAGTTCTGGATTCCTGCTGCGTATTTTTATAGTATTTTACAAAAAAATAATTCCAATTAAAATTTTACTGTAATATATTGCCTGCCACCATCAGCTGTTTATTGCCGCGAAACAAAAATAAAGAACAAGACTATCCACAATCACCTAAAAAAGTCCATAATTTTACCAACGCTATTTAGACTGACCATGTCAGAACAGCGAGTTCTGGCAGAACATTACTGGCAAAACATTACTCATTTCGCTAATTCTCAACGAAATACAATCAAGTATGGCATCGCATTGGCCGTTGCATTATCTGGCATTGCAGCAACTTTATTGGATGGAGGGAGAACAGCTCATTCAGTATTTAAACTGCCTCTGAATATTCAAAATAACCCAGACGCGGTGTGCAACATAAAGAAACAATCGTCCATGGCCACAGTGCTGAAACAGTGCAACATTATCATCTGGAATGAATGCACTATGCCCCACAAACATTCTCTTGAAGCGTTGAACAGAACACTCAAAGATATAAAAAACAACGACAATTCGGCGGCACTCTGTTACTCCTTTCAGGTGATTTCAGACAAACACTTCCTGTCATTCCACGTTCAATGTACGCTGGTGAGATGAACGCTTGCTTGCAATCATCGTCACTGTGGCGTAATGTTGAAAAAGCGCAGCTAAAAAGAAACATGCGCGTACAAACGCTACAAGATGTATCTGCTGACACATTCTTAAAACAATTGTTACATATTGGCGATGGAGAAGTTGCTGTACATGAAAATACTGGCTGCATAAAATTGCCCACCGATTTCTGCACAATCGTTGATTCGCAAAATGCTCTCATTGACCGCATATTCCCCGATGTACGCACACAACACATAAATTATACGTGGCTGGCAGAAAGAGCCATTTTGGTACCAAAAAATGTGCATTTAGACGATTTAAACTTTAAGATACAATAGTTGTTGTTGCCAGGCAACTTGGTATCTTACAAATCGATCGATATAGTTTGCGATGCCAGCGAAGCTGTAAATTGTCCAACAAAGTTTTTGAACTCACTGGATTTGCCAGGCATGCCACCACACATTCTACGACTGAAAGTTGGATCTCCCGTTATGTTAATTCGGAGTTTGAACCCACCACGGCTGTGCAATTTCACGCGATTGGTCATTAAAAAATTAATGAAGAACATTATCGAACAATGTATTTTGAATGGCAAACTCCGAGGCGAAAATGTTTTGCTGACACGCTTTCCAATAATCCCAACAGATGTCCAAATTGAATTCAAACGCGTTCAATATCCCATTATATTGGCATTCGCAATGACAATCAATAAGTCACAAGACAAAACGATGTCCGTTTGTGGCTTGGATTTGGGCAGGCCATGTTTTTCACATGGGTAATTATACGTGGCATGTTCTCGCGTGGGCAAATCATCTAACTTATTTATATTGGCTGAAGACGGACTACCAAAAAATATTGTTCATTCAATTGCACTACGAAATTAATACTGATTTTCTTTATTTCATTTTACTATTTTACTATACTTTACGATTCAAAATATTTTACTTTTTTCACGCTATTCATTATTTCGCGATACAGGACATATCCGTTTGATCTTCATCAAAGAAAAAAATTTTGGCTTACGTCTACCCCGTTTTTTGAGCCAGGGCGTAGCCACGCGCGCCGGGAAATCTAGTTTTATTATACGTTACGATTAAAAATATTTTACTTTTTTCACGCTGCTCATTACTTCGCGATACAGAACATATCCGTTTAATCTTCATCAAAGAAAAAAAGTTGTGCTTACGTATACGCGGTTTTTTGTGCCAGGGCGTAGGAGTATGGAGTTAATCGATTTGGCAATAGAAGCATTCATATATCGATGTCTGATTGTTCGATTATATCGGATTGATTCGATACATCGTGGGTTAAGTATCGATATTTATTATATATCGAGATATATCGAGCATCCCTATCGACATATAACTGTAACACGATTTTGTGAGTGATTTTTACAGTTACTCAGTTAATAACACAGGCCTGAACAAATTTTGGTTTTTTTTCCTTTGAAAGTGTTTATATAGAAATAGCATTCCTGCACTTCTTGCTACTCCCACCACTTGATGTTAGTGCTTGATTTTAGTAGTCATTATTTTCAATAATTCATATTTTACCGACCTATTCTCGTTGTACATATTTACGTTGACACCGCAAATAATTAAAGCTCTTGTCATCTTTCCGAGTCTCGCTTAAGTTGAAAGCTGCACTGCTAAAAATGCTATTTTTAACATCAGTCTGTAAAGTGTATGTTACCAGCGTGTAAACTTCAGTTTATGCAGGCTTGCCAACTTAGAAGAAAACAGAATTATGGTAAATGTTAAATATTTTAAAAGTAATAGTATTACAAAAAATGAAAATTGGTGTTTCATAGGGGGTTCTCCGAGTAATTCTGACTATTTATCTATTTTGTTCTGAATCTGGTTTTTTCCCAAAATGGCAAGCATGATTTTATCTTATGATACAATATTTGCAAATGCTTTTTTTTACTATGCAAAAATCAATCAATTGACGGCACGGAATTTTTCAGAATCAATAATTTTGTAGAAAAAAATATCGTCCGGCATTGAAAACGGATCAATATGATCACGTAATAATTTTCACACATTTCTCTTTATATAACTTTCTTTTTCTTCTAAAATTTGTTCGAGCAAACAACAAAATACAATTTCATCCATTTTACAGAGCGATAAAAGTGTGCACAAGTTAACATTTTTTTATGCTAACAAATTTACACTCTAGATACCAGATGTCAAGAAAACAAACAGTTATCATCACAAGAGCTTTTCTTGTAATCGCAAACAGATATTATCAACCAATAACCACTCTGTTAGGAGTTAACAGACAAACAATTTATTTGCCATCGTAGTGGGAATAATACATTTTTGCGCGGATAGTAAAAGCACTTCCTGCTGTATTTGAAGGCTTAAGGTAAGATGCAAACAACAATGAATGTATAAAAGCCGTATAAATGGGGTTGTGATGACAGTAGTGGCCACTCCACTTACCGGCAGCGATTTAATGATTCCGAAACTAATTTGTTCGACGAACATTTACTTGCGTGCCATTACAAACACACTACGGTTCTGCAGGCCAATTTATATAATTTGTCAAAAGGAGGCAGCAGTTTTAGCCCGTGCCGAGGTTGAAAATATTAATTTGCAGATTCTTCCGACAAAAATAAATAGTTTCGAAACTAAGCATACATATGGCAATGATTTATGGCAAAGTTTTTAGTGCGATTGCAAAGTTATCATCGCAATTTGCAGTGCGACTCCAAAAATGATGAACAATTTAAAATAAATTCACTCTAAATCACTGAAGAAACACTTGTATGGACTATCCACCCTTCATGGATCAGGAATTTTGATTACATAAATACTAATTAAAAAGTGGCAGGTTCGCGAAAGATATAAAGATATGGTCAACAAAAAAAGTAGAAATTCGGAATAAATTAAGGAAGCAAATAGGTCTCTTAGTGGACATTCCATTGGCTGACTCGGGAAACACGAACAACGGCTAGATGGCTTTAAAGCAGCCGATTTTTCCTTCTGAAGTAACTGGCGTTAAAGTAAACATGATAAGCAGATATAGCGAAATTTTACGTACTATGGCTTGCGGATATCATCGAAAATGTTTCGCTTCCAATTGATATGACTCTCGGGTAAACTATACCCGAAAAAATTCGACAGAATACAATGGAAGACTTAATGCACGCTTCTCGGCTTTCGTCAGAACCCTTCATATCCACCAAATCCAAAAGTACTACAAGTTACTCAAACGATTATATACAAATATATGATGCGGCCATACAGTTTCTTTCGTGCGCAAATAATAGTGTGTTCAGACAGCGAGTTCTGATTGTGTGAGTTCTGGTTCACTGTCACCGAGTTCTGAGTTGCGAGTTCTGAGCAGCTGTTCTTTGTTTTGTTTTTGTTTTCATTATACACACAAATGCACAAATGGAACGTTGTGGCAATTGTGAGAAATAAAAATTTAAAAATTGTGAAAAATACATGATTTAGAACATTTTGCAGTGTATGCACATAGTTCTGGTAGCTCCCTTTTTCATTCCTGATACTTATTTTTTAAAAATCTTTTAAAAATTGTTGGCGCGCAACAAAAAAATAAAAAAATCGAAAATGACCTAAAAAAAGGCTCTGGTAGAGTGACCAATTTCACAAACAGCATTTTAGTAGCATTCTTATCGAATGCTTCATTTTCTACTACAACAACAACTACAAAATAACGTCATTTTCCCTGTTGTTGTTGTTGACAAAAGTAGCATTCAATGCTACATTTCTCCGAAGGTTGAAGTCTCCCTTGATTAAAATCTTATCAGTGTCTTTAACTTGCAATGCTGTAATATCATCAGTTAGCTGTGAGTTTGTCGGTTCATTGCTGGATCTTTCCTTTCAGCAAGTAAACTACTTAGCTAATAGCATTAACCGAATTTTAGACTTGGTTTTTACCGACAACTTAAATGATATATCCTTGTTCAGAAGCAATCCTCTCATCCCATCCTGAGGATACATATCATCCAACCTTTTAATGAAACATCATTCTTAAAGATTTCGGACGACATTCTAAAAATCTTTTTAAATTACTACCTTATCAAAACGCGTTTTTTGTTTTATACAAACTGATTTCTTTAAGCTGACCTCTCTGCTTATTTGTATTCCTGTAATAATATCGAACTAGCTGCACAGTTTTATACTCTTCACGGGGGTGAATTTATATATATATAAATGAATGTCGAATAATGAATCTACGCTCATCAATTGAAAACGGCTGAACCAATTTTGTTCATTTTTTGTTGTTGTACTTATGGGGACACTAAGAATGCTAGAATCTCTTTTTGATCCCGATAGATGGCGCCGTTGTCGAGATATGAACCATTTTTCAATTTTTTTATCATTTTTTGGTCTGGTTCAAAATATACCGAACCAATTTTAAAAATGGTTCTACTGGCAGGAGATTTTCGCCAAACACTGCCGGTCATTCCCAGATCAACTGCTGCTGATGAAATAAATGCTTGCTTGAAAACATCAAATTTATGGAGATATGTGAAAATATCAAGTTAACAACGAATTTGTGAGTGGCGTTACAAAATGACATATCGTCAGAAGTTTTCTCAAAGGAATTATTAGACATTAGAAATGGAAAAAATCCTGTAGACACTTCTACTGGTCTCAATACTTTATCACAAAATTTTTGTCAATTGACAACGTCAAAAGAAGATTTAATTTCAAAAGTGTTCCCAAATATAGGCGCTAATTACAAAAACCACGATTGGTTGAACGAACGAGCATTTTAGCAGCAAAAAATAAGGATGTAGATGATTTGATTTTTGATTCAGAGTCAAATTGATGGACAAATGCATTCATTTAAGTCGATCGATTCCATTACCGATCCAAATGAAATTGTAAATTATCCAACTGAATTCCTGAATTCATTTGATTTGCCAGGATTATCGCCACACAATTTACAACTCAAGGTTGGCTCTGTGATAATCATGCTGCGAAATCTGGATCAGCCGAAATTGTGCAACGGAGCAAAACTCGCTGTTAAAAAAATTATGCAAAATTTGATTGAAGCTACTATAATCATAGGAAAGTTCTAAGGCGAGTATGTGCTTATTCCAAGAATACCACCAATGCCAGCTGACTTTCCTTCTGACTTTAACCGTGTTCTATCATGTTCCCTCTCCTGAATTTTCTCCGGAATCAATTAATTCTATCATTATTCGTTGCCTACGGGATTCATGACCTCACTGGCTGGATGCACTGGATTTTGCTGATCAGCGGTACCGTCTGTGTAGCTTATGTGCCAATGACCACACATGGCTGTAAGTAGGGGCATAACTCGCTAGTGTTGCAAATAAACTTCCCCCATCGGGTCAGAGGCTGCTGTTTTATATTATGTTATTAATATTTTTATTTTTAACTCTGTTTTGTTTCTCTCTCTTATAATTAATTTTTTTTTATTTTACTTACATTTCATTTTATATTTTTATCTCTGTATTAAGTGTTAATGTTTGATTGTAAATCTCTTGTTTTTTATTTTTTGTTGTTTACAAAAAAAAATATTAATAAAACCGGAAAGAAGAAAGATAGATCGAAGATAGAAGATAGGTACACCACCCAAGCGAAACCGGGCGGGCTGCTAATAGTATTATAACTTTGTCATGAAGTTTGTAGCACACAAAAGGAGGCATCGCAGACCACATAAAGTATATATATTTGTGAGCAGCTCGATGAGACGAGTTGATTAAGCCATGTCCGTCTGTCTGTCTGTATGTACGCAAACTAGTCCGTCAGCTAGAGAGCTGAAATTTTGCACATAGGTTTCTATTCACCATACGCTGCACATTAGTCGGAATCAGCCGAATCGGACCACTAGGGGGTACCTCCCATATAAACCCCTCTTTAAATTAATGTTCTTTTTAGAAAATGTTTTTTGTTTTTTAACATATCGAACTGAAATTTGGAGACTATATGTTTCTGATCTATGTTCATCAACCATGTAAATTTCATGATCCTAGGGTTACCAGGTACCTCCCATACAAACCCAAATTAAATGAATAACTTATAAAGAATAAAGGTATCTATATGTATATATATAATCGTAAGCCTTTTCGTGGCTGTGCACGCTTATCTCAGAAACGGCTTAACCTATTTGAATGCGGTGAATTGTAGCAAGCTTGGTGCAATATTAAGCGTTTATTTTCTGGAAATCGAACTACTCAATCAAAAGATATTCATATTTTTAATTCTGTTGCCAACTTTTTGGCTGATTTTCGAATGTTTTCCTCTTTATCTGCGGGGCAACATTAAAGATCTGACAATTAGAGAAAAATATAACAAAATACACGCTATTGCAAATATATTTCAAATACCACGCGTACGAAGTCGGGGGCACAGCTAGTGTACAATAAAATTGCCTTACAAACTAATGTCATGCCAAGAAAGGAAGGTTGGATGCAACCCGGAGGAGCGTGAAGAGTGTTACATCTTTTGCATAGCCAATGATAGCTTTCTTTATGGTTTTTAATATACATACATATAATGTATGTTTATGTGTATTTTTAATGTGTTTTGCATTTGTCACTTAGAATTTCACGTAAGGTTTTAGTTGGGGCGCACCTATCAGCCCCTCTTAATTCTTTTACCACAAAATAGATCCATGTTTAAGAATTAAAAAAGTGTTCGCATTAGCTGCAACAAAGTGCCACAAGTGCCAATACTTAAAAATATATTTAAAACCAGTTGTTTAAATGTCAGTTTTCTGTTTTGCAGTTCTAAAATTCTCTGCAATGCTTTTATTCGTTACAAGGTTTTCGTTGTCTCGTTGCTGTGTTGTTGTTAATGTAATGTTGTTTTTGTAAGAAGAATATTTCTGAAAAGAATACATGATAGCAAGAGAGGCGAATGAAGTGTTAAAGAGCTGGTAAAGCAGAAATAAGTTAAGGTACATGTGTTAGCAAAGAGATGTGAGCTGTGGGTCAATGAAATAAATAAGTAAAGGTGTATGTATGAGTGTGCAGATCTTATTAATTGAAATGTGATGGCGCACATGTTGAGGAAGAGAGAAAAATGAAATAGAGAATAGAAACCATTTAACTTAACTTAGCTTAGAAATAAGTTAAGGCGTATGTGTGAGTGTGTAAGGTCATTTTCAATGATGGCGTCGTTTACGAATTTCGTAAATACAGTTATTTTTTTATATTTTTATTTATATTATGTATTTATTTTGTATGAATGCGTATTTTCCCGAATGTTTATTTTTGATATCTGGTGCCGGAAAAGTGGTTCTATTGGACAAAAAGCAGATAAGATTTTAGAAATAATGAAACACAGGATTAAAGATCAAGGATATGAAGCAGACCAGACAGGGTTATCAAATTGTATAACTTACACTTAAAACTTTCAATATTTTGAGTAAAGCAGTAATGAATAATATGGAAAAGAGCCTCAAAAAACAAGTCCAAGAATCCGTTTTGAATTTGGTTTATCGCCACTTGGGAAACACAAAATTCAAATAGAATTTCGTAAAAAAATGGGATTGACGAACCAAGAGCTGAAGGTAGTGGGACGTCCTATGAAGCAAACACGGCAAGAAGATTTCCTCATGAAGAAAACCTAGATATAGTCGCTGAAATTACTGGTATAATGATAGATATGATCGGAAGATGTGCAACATTAATGCAGGCTATGTTTTCAGGATACAAAATCAATGCTGAACAATTTGGATAATATACAATATACATACAAATACATTTATATATAATTAGAATGCAGCATACCAATAAAATATCACGAAATGCAACCAATACAGATTTATTTCAAAGATTGCTTTTAAGCTCTGATTGTTTTTGTACTAGGCAAAGAAAATTACCTTGTAAACGAAAGTCAACTTTAATGAAATCTGTTTTTTATTTGATAGATGCTTAAATGTAAATGCGTATTGTGTTTTGTATAGTAAAAAACAATGCAATCAATTATAAAATGTAATTCAATTTTCAATGAAAAAAAGCCAGAAAAAATTTGTTGGCGTGGTTGTTTTTAGTTTACATATAAGTTAAACAATTTATAGTTGTGGTTTATAAAAAAAATATAAGCGTGCAGCCTTATTGGATATTCGCTTAAGACTAAATTACAATTTGTTTTTACTTAATAATTTAACCTATTTGAATACAATAAAGATTCTTACTTGACATAATATGAAAAAGACTAAAGAAACTAATTATTGTGCAAGCATTTCCTGTTGACAAAATATTGCACAGGAAATGCTGACAAAGGGTCTGTAAAACGACATGTGTCGTTATTTGATCTATTTGTTTGTTTAATTTCTTGTGTCCTAACTCCTCCACCTTTAAATCGGTCGTCCACGAACGTTAGAAATACGGGACGTCATTGGTTCCTATTTGGGCTTTAGCTTGGCAGTTTGGGGGTTGAATCGGTGGTTGGACTGGCTTCTGAATTTGTAAAGGTGCGGACTCTCGGAATATGATATTCTCTCAACAAGAGTCTTAGGATTGTCATTGCTGCTATGCATATGGTTATCGTACCATACGTTATGTACCGATTAATTGATGTTGTTGTTTCAACAGTCTGGATGTGTTTTGTGTTCTTGATGTTTCACTTTGACTGTTTAGGATTCTTGGTACACAGCTGACGTTGGTTATATTGGTTAATTAGTTTCTTTTACAAATCAAAGTATTAGGTACTTATTCTATTATAATTTTCATTTATTCCAAAAACAATATTTTCACATTTTATGATTTTCTTAAACTCTAATTGAATTACAGTATTATTTCTTTTTATTGGTCTTATTATTCTATTTCTAAACTTTTGTTTAGTAAGCATGGGAATTTTTATTACATACAAGATTTTTTCGTTATTATAGAGAACATTTATGCTTACAAATTCTAGCGCTTCTTCAATTGAATTAAATACTAAATTTTCTTCCTTTAATTTTTCAATAACAATTCTTATCTCTTTTTTATTTAATAGCATCGAGTTAATTACAATTTTCTTAGCCCATTGTATGGCATATTTAATATTTGTTAATATCTCTTTTACAATTTCAATTCTATTTTTGAAGTGAAACTTCTTTAGCGGCGTTGGGCAAAAATTTAGTATGAAAGTTTCAGTGAAAAAATACAAAATGTAACGTTTTGAGATTTCTGTATCTCATGAACCGCATTAAGTAGATACTTGAAATTTTCACAGAATGTGTATTTCTATTCCCATATCCCCACCAATTAATAAAATCCACCAGAAAAGTCCTAATAAAGAGATTACTTTGCCACAACAACAACATGCAGTTTGTGTGTATAAAAATGCTTATAACAACAACATGCAGGCATCCAGCATGTGTGTTGTACAAAAGCAAGCGAATGTACGAAGAAAAGAGAACAAGAAACACACAGAAGCTTGCAGTTTATCTAATTTGTTTGCAAGAGGGAACAACAGACGGCAACATAAACACATTGTTTAACACAACAACAACAACTACACACGCCAAGGAAACCAAATATATATACAGACGGATAGATAGACAGAATGACAGACAGACTCATCGAGCTGATGAAGAATATATGTATTTACTTTATGTGGTTTCTCTTTGTCTCCTTCTGTGTGTTATGTCAGCCATACATTATGCGATCGATTGTACGATCAAGATCAAAAGTTTTAGATTTTCCATGCAATCGTGTCATGATCCGTCCCCGCAAACGTTGCGAGTGTCCCCAAGCTAAATGTAATTGTACAACAGTCGCATAATGGGTGGCCGGCATAACAAACTTCTTGACAACTTATAATACTATTCAAGCAATAGTACGAGAGCTTGACAATTTTTCTATATTACCATCAGAGAGAAAAACATTTTTTAAATCTTTATGCATATTCAATGTGCTTGGAAGTGCTCGAGCGGTGACAAAATTTCATAATGAAAATAATAAAATTTTGAGATGATCACTCTGTCTGTTTTTAAGAAGTTTCACTTCTATCACGTGGATGGTGCACGCACATTTTATTTTTATGCTTATAGCTATTTCCGTAATGACATCTTCATTTTTTTGTATTGTGTTTCTTATCTCATTTATGAATCGTTTTTTATATTACTTTTGTGTACTGTTCTTCCTGAGACTTTTACTATGGTCGTTGACTTGTCTTCTTTTACTATTTCTTTTTTATATTGTGCTGAAAGTTTAGAACCTAACCTTTTATTTATTCTTACAAAAATTACGTCTCCTGCTTGATATTGTCTGGTTGGGTCCCCGTTTTTTATTGTGGACTTCTAAAGAAGCTAATTGTTTCTCTTTCAGTTTGTCTATATTCTCCTGCCTGGCTTTCTCATAGTCTTCTGGTTTTGCATTTATATTCCTGCCGAAAAATATGTCTATAGGCTTTTTCCCTGTCGTAGAATGTATAGAATTGTTGTATTCGTATACGGCTTTGTCTAATAGGTCGTTGAATTCGTTGTGAATTTTGTCGGTTTTCAAACATCTCAGTATTTCTGTCAAAGTCGAGTGGAACCGTTCTATCTGTCCGTTTACCGTACTTTTATATGGTGGTGTTGTAAATATCTCTATTCCCATTTGGTCAGTTAACATGAATTTTATTGTCGCAGAATTTAATGCTTTTTCATTATCTATAACTATTACTTTTGGGATTCCGTACGAAAATAAGAGTTCGCGTAAGGGTCGTTTTATATCTTCTACTGATTTAGTTTTTTAAAATACTGGTCTGTGCATATTTCGAGAATTTGTCTATTGCTGTCAGGACAAGTTTCCCTTCAGTTGTGTAAATGTCTATATGAAGAATGTGACCAGGATATTGTGGAATAGGTGTTTCCTTTAGTTCAGGATTATTAGGGTGCCTATCGTATTTCTGTTCCTTACATACTTGACATTGCTTAATTATCTTGCTAATTTTCTTGTTCATCTTAAGGAAGTAATACTTCTCTGAAATTTGAACTTCATTTTCATGTACACCGCGATGAGCTCGTTTATGTGTTTTAATAATAATTTCGTCCTGTGACGCTTGGTCTAATATGTCCTCTACTTGCTTCCGGGTATAGCAAACTTTATAGTTGCTGAAGTGAGTTGGATACGTTTCCTGAACCTTACCCATTATTTCTTCTAAAGTAAATAGACCGTTGTAATACTGATTGCGTTCGGCGAGGAAGTGGTATCAAAACGGCACTCTAGTGCTAATTGTGGCTTGTAGTGGTTTATGCGAGCCAGCCACGGAAACCAACCAACCAAATAGACCGTTTATGACCGATGGGTTCAAATGTTTCTTAAGTAGATCAATTATGTCTGCTTGATTGTATTTTGGTCTGACTATTGTATGCCTATGAAAAGTTGGAAAAGGTATCTTGAATTCATAGTCGGACTCTTCTCCGTATAAGAGGAAGATTTGATTCCTAAAAGCGTTTATTGGTGCTTCTACGCAAGATATTAAATTGTGAGATGAGCTCTCGTTGCTATGTACTGTTGAAGTGACTGAGTTTATATTAGTACGTTGCAGAATCCTAGAGAATACGTCTGCAACCAGATTTATTGCACCAGGCTTATAAACCAATTCATAATTATATTCTTCAAGTGCTGCTTTCCATCGTTTTAACTTTGTATTCGTATTTTTATTGCTCAAAGCATAAGTTAGTGGCTGATGGTCTGTAAATATTTTTACTTTAGCTTTACCGCATAGGTAATTTTTTAGGCTTTTCAATGCCCAGAAGATAGCTAGTATTTCGCGTTCATTGGCAGCATAGTTTTCCTCTGCATCTTTGAGTGTTCTTGAAATAAATGTAATGGGTCTATTATCTTGTTCGAGTACTGCGCCGATAGCGTAGTTCGAAGCGTCAGTTGTTAAATGGAATTCTTTATTGAAGGTGGGATATGCAAGTATTATGTCTTCTGAAGTTAACGCGTTCTTTAGTTTTTGAAATGCCTCCAAAGCTTCTTTGTCGAGGACTATTAATTTTTTATCGGATAGTTTCTTTGATAGTCTACCATCCTCCCCCCTCAAAATCGCCGTTAGTGGCTTCGCGCCTGTAGTAGCCGGACATACCTAAGAACGAATGAAGTTCTTTCAGTGTCCTTGGAGGTGGAAAATTGACTATAGCTTCAACCTTCTTCGGATTAGTTTTAATACCTTTTGATTTTATTGTGAAACCTAGAAATTCTACCTCTTCTTTGAGAAATTCACATTTGTCAAGTTGGCATTTGATATTTGCTTTCTCCAAAGTTTGGAATATTCTCTCTATGTTCTCTATCAAGGTTTTTCCCAAATACTACTATGTCATCGATATACATAGCATCTCTTCTTTAACCCAAATGGTAGTATTGTAAACACGTATTTACCGTTGTTGACTGAGAATGCCGTTTTTTCGATATCTGAATCTTTAAGACGAATTTGATGGAAGCCACTTTTAAGGTCTAAGACCGTGAAGAATTGATTTCCACCAAGTTGGGCTAGTACCTCATTTATTTCAGGGATCGGGTATTTATCGGAAACAGTGACCGAATTCAATTTCCTATAGTCGATTACCATTCTGAATTTCTTTTTTCCCGATGCGTCCAGTTTCTTAGGCACGATCCATACTGGAGAGTTGTTAGGGGACAGTGAAGGGCGGATTATTCCGTTTGCTAGCAATTCTTCGACCTGATTCTCTACTTCTGCCTTGAGTGACATTGGGTATGGGTAATATTTTGAGTAAATTGGTTTGTCCGTGTTTGTCCTAATGTTAGCCTGTACTCTAGTCATAAAGGTCAGTTTGCCATTAGCTTCGGTAAATAAGTTATTGTGCTTTAAGAGAATGGCTCTGATCCTTTGCTCCTGTTCCGCTGTCATGTGGTCTGTTCAAATGGAGTTGACATCTTGTCAAGTTTAATTTTTATCTTTTCCCTACCCAAAATAGTCATGAGATTGTTTTTGATATCAATCACTGCAGAAAGTTCTTTTAGGCTGTAATTTCCGAGGATTGCATCGAATGATTGAAGTGTCGGCATTATGAAATATTTGATATTGTATTGGCTTTCGCCGAAAAGGTTTACTAACGTATGATGGGTGATGGATTTTTTGCGTCCAACGGAGTTGGCATAAAAGGGTTTTTTATTCGCTGTGTGAGTTTGTGCTAATTGTGGTCGAATGTAATTCTTATTTGAGCCGGTATCTATTAGTATTTTAATAATCTTGTTACTCTTCGTTCTACACTCGAAATAAGGTAGCGAAGAGTTGTTTAGTCTAAAAAATTAATGTCGCTGTAATCGTTTAATTGGTCTTCCTCATAGTTCATGTTTAGTCCATCTACGTAATCTGCTAAAGTTTGATCGTCTTCAAAATTTGCCTCGTCAATTTGATCTGTTATCGGTTCGGTTAATTTGTCTTGCTCATGTTGTTCTGCGTTTAATGCGTCAGTATCTACGTGGAAATTACGTTGAATCTTGTGGTGTGGGACCAATTGTTGGGGGTTAGGTGCTGGCCTTTTAACAGGAAATTTATTTTGTTGCAATGGTTGCGAGGGTCTATTCATATAGTTCACATTCCTACTCATACCACTGGAGTCGATCTCCATCGGCTGAGGATATTGATTTTGTGCAAAATTTGGTGGGCCTTGTATGTATTGAGGGTTGTTATTAGAATTGAAATTATTAATAGGTTTTGGTTGAAAGTTATTACTGAAACCGAATTTAGGTTGATTGTGAACTGGTCTGGATTGGAAATTAAAATTGGTTCGTTGTGGAAGGTGAGCTAATTGAGGATAAAATGTGGTTGGCTTTGCACCGTTATTTTGAATAGTTCGGGGTGGTATCGGTGGTGGTAATCTTCGCAGGGGTATTGCATTATTCGCATGATGTGTACGGAAATTTTGATTTTCTAATTTCCCTACATGAAAGTGTCAAGGGCTTTCTCTCTCTGACTCTTGACTTAAGTCCATGCAAGTTATCTTATTCAGTACAAGTGAGAGATGTTGATATACTGCCTGATAATATTCTTGGATAGGTCTGTTACCCTGATTCAGACATGTCATTTGGTACTCCAAAGTTGACAAATCTCTTTTGTTCCCATAATGCAAAGTTAGGCATCTGGAAATGGCTTTCCAGTCAAGAGGTGTACTGTACGATTCTAGTTCAACATCTGCATCGCCTATTATTTTCCCTCTTACTACGCTCAAGATCGCAAAATATTTTGGAGTTCCTTTTATATGGTCATACACAGAAAATATGCGATCCACATATTTCTTCCAAGAGCTGAACTCTGAAGTCTGTCCGGAGAAAATTCTTAGGCATTTTACGATGTCAGGTATTTTGTCTAGATCCTGCAACTGGTTGTTATGCTCTGGTCCAATCGTTTGGTCTTGCACGTTCGTAAAGTCGGTAATAGGGTTAAGTAAGTTCCTCACTAACTATGGTGCCTGAGTATTTATAATTTCGGTTATCATTGTAACTAGTTGGGGTCGTAAAGTTTCTGAACTCATATTGCTAACTTGAGGAGATGGGGCAGTTGGTGCCATATGAAGTGGTAATACAGCTGGTCTAAACAAGTTATTGGGATTGGCCATCACGATTATTTAATATTTATCAATCGGAAGGATTCCGATTCAAAGTTCCTTTTTTAAAAAAAATTTAAATTCACAATAAATTTCGTAAATATTTCGTAAAATTTTTGAACCCTAATTTATTTAATATATTCTTTTTCTCAAAGCTCTTATTATTTTTGTTTTTTCCTTTTTTTCTTTAGATTCAATCAATAATCTTAAATAATTTCTAATATATTTTTTCTTATATTATACTTTTCAATATTATTCAACTCTTATTGTATTTTGGGTTTTTCCTATAATTCCTTAGATCCAATCAATAATTTTTAATATATTTTTTTTTTATATATTTTTCTTAAATTACACTTTTTAATAAATTCTTTCAATATTATTTAACTTACACTATCTAAATCATTACAAACGAGTTGCTACCAGTATCTTCTGGTTCCTCTTTCTTCTTCGTTGAAGATTACTTAGGGGCGTCTCTCCTCGTCTGGAGACTGATTTGCATTGGCTACTGCGCTCTCCCACGTTTAATTTTAACACTTTTTGTTTTTTAATCGGGTTTTTTTAATAAACTTCCGCACGAAAAGGACTTACATTAACTTGTAATATCCTTGTTTCATTAGCCGAAATTTACCGCACTCGTGAGAAAGAATTATAGTGTCCTTCTTTTCTAGTTATCACGTCGCGGTCCCTGCTCGGGCGCCAATTAAACAATTTATAGTTGTGGTTTATAAAAAAATATAAGCGTGCAGCTTTATTGGATATTCGCTTAAGACTAAATTACAATTTGCTTTTACTTAATAGTTAAACCTATTTGAATACATTAAAAATGCTTATTTGACAAAATATGAATAAGCCTAGAGAAACCAAATTATTGTGCAAGCATTTCCTGTGCAATATTTTGTCAACAGGAAAAGCTGACAAAGCGTCTGCAAAACGACATGTGTCGTTATTTGATCTTTTTGTTTGTTTAATTTCTTGTGCCTTTAACTTATATCACAAGCTTCAGGCCTCTAACTCCTTTGGAAGTATTTTTGGCCACTGGCTCCAACAGTCCGACCACTGTGCGCTGTGGCAATTCTGAGAAATAAAAATTAAAATTTTGTGAAAAATACATGATTTCGAACATTTTGCAGTGTGTGCACATAGTTCTGGCAGCTCCCTTTTTCATTCCTGCTACGCATTTTGTTAATAGATTACAAAAAAAATTACAATGAAAATTTTACTTCAATATATAATGTGCCATCATCAGCAGTTCATTGCCACGCAACAAAAAGAAAGAACAAGACTATCGAAAATCTCCAAAATGAAACCAAATTTATCAACACTATTTTAGGATGACCATTACAGAACACCGAGTTTAGGCAGAACTCGCACAGAACTCGTTTTCTTAGCTACAACAACTACAAATTTCGTTCATTTTCCCTGTTGTTGGTGTTAAAGTGGACATGATAAGCAGATATGGCGTAATTTTATGTACTATGGCTTGCGGGTATGCAGTAAATGCAGAAGCTTTTCGCAAATATTCATGGGAAACAGCAAACATTTTTGTTGATGAATACCCATGGCTTTACATGCCTGTCTCTGTTCACAAAATTCTATTCCATGGCATGGATATCATCGAAAATGTTTCGCTTCCAATTGATATGACTCTCGGGTAAACCACACCCGAAAAAATTCGACAGAATACAATGGAAGACTTAATGCACGCTTCTCGGCTTTCGTCGGAACCCTTCATAGCCACCAAATCCAAAAGTACTACAAGGTACTCAAAAAATTATATGCAAATATATGATGCGGTCATACAGCTTCTTTCGGTCGGGTGTTCAGACAGCTAGTTCTGATTGTGCGAGTTCTGGTTATCCGTTCACTGTCACCGAGTTCTGAGTTGCGAATTCTAAGCAGCTGTTTTTTGTTTTGTTTTTGTTTTCATTATACACACAAATGCACAAATGAAACGTTGTGGCAATTGTGAGAAATAGTAATTTAAATATTGTGAAAAATACATGATTTAGAACATTTTGCAGTATATGCACATAGTTCTGGTAGCTCCCTTTTCATTCCTGATACTTATTTTTTTAAAATATTTTAAAAAATATTGGCGCGCAACAAAAAAATAAAAAAATCGAAAATGACCTAAAAAAGGCACTGGGTAGAGTCACCAATTTCACAAACAGCATTTTAGTAGCATTCTTATCGAATGCTTCATTTTCTACTACAACAACAACTACAACCTGTTGCATTCAATGCTACATTTCTCGAATGCTGCATTGAATGCTCAGTGTGAAGTGGCTATAAAAATCACTTTTGCCAATTCTAATTTATTCCTTACATGCTCCAATATCCCACCCAAAGATTTTTCTTTTGTTAAGGACACTGATAAGATTTTAATCATGGGAGACTTCAACCTTCCGAATATTTCTTGGACGGCCTCTGATAATTGCAATGCTGTAGTATCATCAGTTAGCTATGCGTTTGTCGGGTCATTGCTGGATATTTCCTTTCAACAAGTAAACTACTTAGCTAATAGCATTAACCGAATTTTAGACTTGGTTTTTACCGACAACATAAATGTATCCTTGTTCAGAAGCAATCCTCTTTCCATTCCTGAGGATGCATATCACCCAACCTTTTAAATAAACATCACTCTTAAAAATTTCGGACGACATTCTAACAATCTTTCTAAATTACTACCTACATCAAGACGCATTTTTTGTTTCATACAAACTGATTTCTTTAAGCTTAACTCTCTGCTTTTTAACACTAACTGGTCTTATTTGTATCCCTGTGATAATATCGAACTAGCTGCACAGTTTTTATACTCTTCACGGGAGTGAATGGTATTATAACTTTGTCATGAAGTTTGTAACACACACAAGGAGACATCGCAGACCACATAAAGTATATATATTTGTGATCAGCTCAATGAGACGAGTTGATTTAGCCAAGCCCGTCTGTCTGTCTGTATGTATGCAAACTAGTCCGTCAGCTAGAGAGCTGAAATTTTGCACATAGGTTTCTATGCACCATACGCTGCACATTTGTCGGAATCAGCCAAATCGGACCACTAGGGGGTACCTCACATATAAACGCCTCATTAAATTAATGTTCTTTTTAGAAAATGTTTTTTGTTTTTTAACATATCGAACTGAAATTTGGAGACTATAGATTTCTGAACCATGTAAATTTCATGATCCTAGGGATACCAGGAGGGGTACCTCTCATACAAACGCAAATTAAATGAATAACTTATAAAAAATAAAAGTATGTACCATAAAATTGCCACTGGGCGGCGGGAAAGTCGAGGAGAGAGACGAATGAAATGCCGATAAAGCACAAATAAGTTAAAGTGTATGTATGTGTGTAGGCAAGCTCGATGAAAAGAATACATGAGAGCAAGAGAGGCGAATTAAGTGTTATATGCAATTTACACCAAAGTACATCACGTTGATGGGGTTTTTCGTTGACACCGGATGTGTTGCATCACGAACAG
>JBAMAV010000300.1:0-12817 GCA_037043315.1 Amiota communis
GTTCGTCGTCCCTTACATTTCTTGATAGCTAAGCTTTGTTGTTGGTTTCTTTCTGTCATCGACTGCACATAGCGGTTTGCTCAAGTCAGTCTTGTATCGCTTAACTTTACAGTGGTTCGAATTGTCACATACATAGGTGCAGTAAAACGCATATCGGTGAGCATACGCCATTACATTACATTACATTGTTAGCAAGACTAATACAAAACTGAAAGTAAAATGCCTAGTAAAAAACGACCGCAAAGTCAATTTTCTACTGACGTAGAATCGCCGTCAGTTGATCTTCTTCGACAACTTGATGTCGTCAAGGATGACATAGCACGAATTAAGAAGAAAATATATGACCAATCAATTGATTTTCATCCCCTCGAATTAGGATATCGCTCGGATATTCTAGATAAATATGTTGATCACGCGTTTCATATCCAGCGACATTTAAGCAACATAAATCCTGATCTGGCTTCTTCTGCAGATCTAGAAGACTTGTCCGTGTCGACAAGGCACTTATCGCTTCTATTGATGGTCGTTCTAAGGACGAACCCAAGACAGATGCTAAATCAAATTCATCTACCCCCAATAGAAATCAATTACCACAAATGACTCTGCCAATATTTAGTGGAGATTATTCAGGATATAAAAACTTCATTGGTTTATTTACAAGCCTAGTAGACAAAAATCAATGTTTATCGCAAGTTGAAAAATTTAACCATTTGATTGGTTGTCTGGAGAAGGAAGCCTTTGGAACAGTGAAGGCTTTCCAAGTAACGGACAACAATTACCCAAAGGCGTTAGCTGTTTTGAAACGAGTTTATGATAATGATTGCCTCATATTTTTTGATACTACTTCCCGATTCTTCGATATACCTAAAATGCAGAACCCTTCAGCATCAGGATTGCGTTCCATGATTGATAATGTATCAGCAATGTACGAGTCTTTGTTGTCGGTTGGAGATGATAAAAAAATAGCGAACGCAATGCTTATACATATTGTAATGTCTAAAGTGGATCCAAAAATAAAATTAAAATGGGAAGAAAGTTTAGATTACAATAAAATTCCATTATGGAGTGTGAGGTAGCGCTCAATAAACGATACCAACATTTATCTGTTATTCAAAGTTGAAGAATCAAACTAGAAATGCTGGGAAAACATCGTTGTCCGTTGCACACAGTACGCAAGTAAGCAAATGCACATTCTGCAAATCTAACGAGCATTACATTCATGCATGCAGTTGCTGCCATTAATGTCACAAATCGATTTAAATTTGTAAAAGCATTCCCGCTTTGCCTAAATTGCTTAAGAAAGGGGCATAATGTGTCAGCATGTAAATCGATGCATTGTAATGTCTGCTCTCAACCCCACCATACTTCTTTGTTGTTCAACTAACTTATTTATTTATTCAATGACAAAAAACTGTCAGCTTAAAAATAAAAACAAGAGATTTAAAATCAAACAATTACACTTAATACAGAGATGAAAATGTTAATTGAAATTTAAATAAAATAAAAATAAATTATTTATAAGAGAGAGAAACAAAACAGAATTAAGAATAAAATAATAATAACAAAATATAAAACACAATCATCAACTGATCATCGGGAATTAACAACAACCAATCAACCGTCGAACTCATCATCGGTTGTTAATCACGCTTCAGTGGCTGATGATCAGGTGATTTTGGCTACTGCAGTAGTAAACATTCACGGACAAACTGGCAAGTCGCAAGAATTTTGTTAGATTCAGGATCGCAAGTATATTTCATTACTGATGAGTTGGCAAGCCTAAACCTTAGATGGATTAGAAAAGATATTAATCTATTAAGCGTAGGAAAGTCAAATCTTTCGGCTCAACAGGATGTTCAGGCTACGATTAGATCCCGCAACAATTGTTTTGAAAGGGTTCTAATTCGTCGTATTAAAATCAATAACTTCTAATCAACCGGCAAAAGGAATTAGTTCGACGTCTTTGAAAATCCCCGATGGAATTAAATTAGCAGACCCGCGAACGAGTTGATCTACTCTTGGGAGCAGATGAATTTTTTGATTTGCTGAAAGCTGAACAGGTAAAGAATGGCAAAGATGAACCAATTTCACAAAATTCAGTGTTTGGATGGATCGTATCTGGACGCTGCAAAACTACACTATCCACACAATCTCATACAAGTTCCTTAATCAGCACATTGCGAGAAGACAATTCTCCACTGGACCATTGGTACGGAAGTTCTGGGAACTAGAGAAAGTCCCATGTTGACTGGAGCTAACTTGTATCGACAGACCAAGCTTTATGTGAGAAATCGTTTATTGAATCCATTGTTCGACTTCCTTCTGGTCGATTCAAAGTATCATTACCTTTCAATTCGAGTGCAAATTGCCTAGGGTCATCGTTCGACACAGCAAGAAGGAGATTCTTATCTTCAGAAAGAAGATTGCAATCTAATTCGACGATTCAGTCAATGTACATTGAATTCATGAAAGAATACATATCATTAGGCCACATGACTGCAACCAACAACATCATACCCAGGGAACCACATTATTTCATTCCATATCAATGCGTTCTGAGACCACAGAGCACATCCACAAAGCTACGGGTAGTCTTTGATGCATCATGCAAAACATCTGCACAATTATCGCTCAATGATATACTAATGGTGGGTCCATCTATACAGCCATGCCTATATGCAAAACTTCTTAAATTTCGTTTTCGCAAATATGCAATGACCGCTGATATAACCAAGATGTATCGTCAAGTGGAAATCAATGAAGATCAGCGGAATTTTCAACTAATCGTTTGGAGAGAAAGACCTACTGATAAATTGCAAATCTATCAACTTAACACGGTAACTTATGAAACATCTAGTGCACCGTTTCTAGCAATTCGGTGTCTAAAGCATCTAAGTGATCATCAGCAACAAGAAACACTTATTTCGTTTGGAGACCATGAAGATACGAAAACTTTATGTCTCATTTGGAATCCAAAGGCAGATATCTTCAAATACAGACTAAAGGATTCGGATCACAAAAGCTCGCCAACTAAAAGGTCAATCTTGTCCTTCACTGCTCGTTTATTTGATCCTCTTGGGCTTTTGTGTCCAATCATAACAAATGCAAAAATTCTCATACAAGAAATCTGGAAACATAAATTAGATTGGGATGACCCGATTCCGACTTAGTTTCAAGAGATGTGGAAATCGATAACACAGGGTTTTGTCGACCTTGATTCGCTAACAAATACTAAGGCACATTGGAGTTACAACAAATGCAAAGGTTCAGCTACATGGATTTGCTGACGCATCTACAAAGGCATATGGATGCTGCTTTTATGTTCGCACTATGAACCTTAGCGGCATATGTGTAAAATTGCTGACAGCGAAATCTAGAGTTGCACCATTAAAGACGAAATCAGTGCCCAGGCTGGAATTGTGCGCTGCACATCTGCTGTCTAAACTCTTAATTGAAATACGTGACGTCATCAACTTTCCAGTCGATCAAATTGTTTTGTGGTCTGACTCAGAAGTAGTACTACATTGGCTGCAGATTCACCCAAGTAATTTAAATACATTTGTTGCGAACCGAGTGGCTGATATCCAAGAGATGACTCATGATGCGATATGGCGCCACGTTCCTACACATGAAAATCCTGCAGATTTAGTATCTCGAGGTTGTACTATTGAAGAAATTAAACACTCACCTTGGTTTGATGGTCCGCAGTTTCTTCAAAGTGACCAAGAGAATTGGCCTAGAAATGCTCATCTTCAGTTATCAGATTCAGATAATGTATTGGAGAAAAGGAAAATTGTTACTACACTCATCGTGGCTGAAATTGCGTTAAACCCCATTCTAAAAATTGTACAAGATTCTTCGTCCTATTTAAAAGTAGTGCGTATTGTTGCGTATATGCTTCGCTTCTTCAATCTACGCAAAGAGCATCGATGGACGTCTCTTGAACCATCTGCTGCAGAACTTGCACGTGCCATTCTAACGATCGTCGAAGCTGTACAGAATGACGCTTTTGCAGAAGAAATTAGAAAATTGCAGAAATCATTACATTTACAACCATCATATCAAAAGCTGAATCCATTTATTTGTGTTGAAACATGCGGCAACAAAACTGTTACATTATTGAGAGTCGGTGGACGATTGTGTAATGCTCCTTTAGCAAACAATGCTAAATTTCCGCTTATGATGCCAAAGAATAGCAAGTTTGTGTCACTATACCTTCGTCATTTACATCGTACCAATTGTCACGCAGGACCACGAGCCCTTGTCGGGTTTCTTAGGCAGACAATTTGGTTAATCAACGCACGCCGAGAATGCAGCGCAATTGTCAGAAATTGTGTTCATTGCTTCCATTACCGACGAAAATTGTTACCACAAATAATGGGCAACCTTCCAGCTGATCGATTACGAGGTCATCGGCCATTTGAAAAAAGTGGAGTCGACTTGTTTGGTCCAATTAGAGTCTCTCTAGGAATTCGTGGAAAGCAACCTGTAAAGATGTACAAAGCTGTGTTCATCTGCTTTGCTTCGAAAGCTGTACATTTAGAACTAATCAAAGATCTTTCTGCTAATACATTTATTTTGTGTCTATCAAGGTTCGTTGGTCGCCGTGGTCCTATTGACAAATTATACTGCGACAATGCTACACATTTTGTGGGTGCTAATCGGATAGTCTCACAACCTATACGGCAATGCAGTTTCGAATTTGTATTTATACCACCACGGGCACCTCACTTTGAAGGCCTATGGGAAGCTGCCGTGGAGTCAGCTAAAGACATGCTGATGAGGGCCGTCGGAAACGCACTTCTCAAGGAAGATGAACTACAAACAGACCTTGTAGAGGTTGAAGCAGTGCTTACTTCCCGGCCGATTGTGACCGACACTAGCAACCCAAACGATGGCGAGGCTATTACGCCAGCTCACTTGTTTGCGGGCACGACGTTTGCAACACTACCACCCGCATGTAATAAGCCAAGCATAGAAGAAAAGGTGACGTATTTGCAACGGAGGCAACTTGTCTCAGCTATTAAACGTTTTTGGAAAGACTGGTCACGCGACTACCTCCTGGGTTTACAGCAACGCCTGAAATGGAACAAAGAGTCAGGCAATCTTAAAGTTTGTATGGTGGTGGTGATACATGAAGACAATCTGCTACATCAGTTCTGGCTAAAAGGGGTAGTTACTGAAACCATTCCAGGACCTGACGGAAAGGTACGAGTCGCAATTGTCAAAACAAAGGCAGGCCTTTTTAAACGTGCTGTACACCGCCTGGCACCATTACCAATTGATTGAAGCCCTGCGGTCATTCAAGTCATTTCCTAATGTTAAGTCATTTCCCAAGATGTTAACTCATGTCTTAAGATGTTTATACAATTTTTATAAAATGCTAACAGTTAAGCAAATGAATTCTGTTACGTTAAGTTTGCTCTCTTCTCCTTTGTGCTTGCCTCCAGCAGCTTAGTTGATATTACTTTTGTATAATAAAGATCACTTACGAAAAAGAAACTAAAGTGTGTAAACGTTCGTGCGTCATTGGCACGTTCATTAGTTATTCGAACTAACACAAAGCATTGTTTACCTTTGTCAAAAAGCAGGATTTCGGAAGGTTCTCAAGACGACTGCCCCACTGTTCACCATGCCGACTCGCAAAACCATCCGCAATATTATTATTGTATTGTATTTTGTATCCCGTTCCCTTAAATCTGAGTTAAAATCTTGGCGTCATCTCTGACAATGCAACAAAGGCAATAGGTATACACATCCAAATCCATCGTTAAATGGTTCCATTATGCGACTTCTGCATGTGATGAATTGAGAAAAAAAATTAGCCAAAACAGTGATCCAGGATGTTCCTAGCAGGGGAAACTCCACGTATGATATGATCTCAAGATTCATAGAGCTGCCAGTACCATAAATACTGTTTCAAAACAAATACGGGAAAATGTAGCTTGATCACCTACTCGTTCCGACACCTCTTCAGACTCGGACTCGTTGATGACAGGTGAAACATCTTCGTCTTTGTTTAAAAAGCACAACAAAAGTGTTCAGAAGATGTGGACCAAAAGAATACAACAAAAACCTGTATTATGTTGGAAGCAGATGGCTGAGACGTTCCCAGCAGTTTCGAAGGTCGCCTTGAGATACGTCCCTGCTGTAGTAACATCAGTGCTTTCAGAGAGGCTTTTTCTGAAGCAGGACAAATATTGAGAGAGCAGATAAGCCAATAAGCTTCTGTTTCTAAAAGATATTGATGACAAGTATTGGTTTTAACTTTTAATAATTTTTTTATTAAATGATTATTTTCGTTGTAATAAAATGAACCCAAATTCTTTCCCAACCATTTTTGACATTGACGATTAATCGACTTTTTGAGCAACGATTAATCGGTGTATCGATTAGTTAGTAGAAGGTAATAATCGATGTCATTAATCGATGTTTTCTTGGTCGATACCCACCCCTAGTGTTAAGAGATATTGGCGTGGTATTTCATGACAATAATTTTTTCAAGCATATTTAGCGGTGTTGTGAAAATTAACATTGTGGCTCCACCAGAGGCTCCCTAATAACAAAAGTAAAGAAACTTGTATTTTGGGAAAATTTTTCTCAATGCATATTTCCACTATTCCCGCAAGCAACGTTGGCACTGTGTGCTTTTTGTTTCCTGTGGAACCCCCAATCTTCACATATTTTTTTGTATTGCTATAGCAACATTCGGGACAATAACGGCTGCACAGTATGCATTGACATTTTGTATTTTGGGGAATCCCCAACCTGCATACGTTTTCCGGGAAATCCCCAACCTGCACACATTTTTTTGTTTTGCTGTAGCAACATTCACGAAATTAACGGCTGCACAAATGCTATTTCGCATTTTGGGGAATCCCCAACCTATGTACACTTGTTTTATCGCTCTAAAAACATTAGAAAGAGGAAAACAATCGTAACTCGTCAGTGTATTTTCGTTTTAGTGCGTGAGTAGCTGCTTCAGTTGAAATCGCTGGTTGTGAAGTGTGATAGTAAAAATAAAAAGAAAAAAACATGTCCAAAAGGTTATGTATAAAAATGTGGATATACTTTTCCATAAAGTGTCTATAAGGAGAAGATTCAATTAGTTGGCCGTGTTAACTCTACGCCAAATAGAAGAGTTGCTGAGTGAATCAGAGAGTGAGGCTGAAGGGCGTAACCTCGACCATGAAAGCTCCGATGCACAACAATTTTGTGTTCCAGCGCAAGAAGAAGGCCCATCCTCTGGATTTCTTTCTAAGGATAAAAAACAATTTGGTACGACAAAAGTGGCAGCTCATTGATTGGTAGGAAAACGGATGAAAACGTTATTACTACAACTCCAGGACCAACTCAATATGCCATTGCACGTGTAAATGATATAAAATCTACATGTGAGTTGTTTGTGACAAAGGACATGCAAGCTATTATTATAAAGATGACAAATATCGAAGGTAGTTTTCATGGTGTTTTCGAAAACTTCATACATTATAAAGTTCTTTATACATACATTACTACATAGGTGTCAAAGTGTTTGGAGAAGCTTGGAAGGAAATTAACCATGCATCCTTGAAGAAATATTTCGGATTGCTCTTATAAGCTGGCGTTTATCGCTCTTGTGGTGAAGCAATGGAATGTTTATGGGACGATGTGAAAGGAAGGCCCATATTCAAAGCAACAATGTCGCTACGTAGAATTCAAAATATTAGCCGAGTTCTTCGATTCGACGATAAATCCGATAGGGCGCATCGACGAGCTCGCGATAAGCTAGCACCTATCAGAGTTTTTTGGGTCAAATGGACTAATAATTTGAAGATTATGTATAATCCAAGCGAATGCGTGACAGTCGATGAGCAGCACTCACTCGAATAAGTACACTGTTCTATGTTTTTCACTATTTGTAAAATACATTATTTACAATCTCATCGAGTTAACTTAATAATATGTACTTAAATATTCTAAAAAAATAGTACCTTTTAAAATTTTACTCTTTTTTTATTTTGTGCACTCTCGACCACGTATACAATATAAAGATATGCCACCTTTCACCAATGCGATTATTAAAACTTATCGTTAAATAATCAAGTTCTACACATTTTTAAACAAATTTAAAAAATCACACATTTATTAATAACATTTGTACTTTATTTTAACATATCAACAAATTAAATTGCAAACACATTCGAATTTCGAAAATGAACAACAAGGAATGCTGGGTATGCCATATTGCTCGCATTTAATGTTTGTGATTTTCGAAGTTACGATTTTGTCTTCAATTCTATTTATTGATATGTGATTGATATGTGTGATTTTTATACTGTTCACGGGAGTGAGTGGTATTATAAGTTTGTCATGAAGTTTGTAACACACAGAAGGAGATATCGCAAACCTCATAAAGTATAAATGTATATTTGTGGTCAGCTCGATTGATTTACCCATGTCCGTCTATATGTATGCAACTAGTCCCTCAGTTTTTGAGCTAGAGAGCTGAAACAGGCACATAGGCTTATTTTTACCATACGCTGCACATTTGTCGGATACTCAAAAATCTCAATATTATATCTAAGAATTTATTTTTAAACATGAATGGTCAGACCACGAATCGGACCACTAGGGAGGTACCTCCCATACAAACCCCCCTTTAAAAGATTGTTCTTGTAAGAATTAATTTTTGTTTTTCAACGTATCGAACTAAAATTTGGACACTATAAGTTTCTGATTCATATTCATCAACCATGTAAATTTAATGATCCTAGGGTTATCAGGAGGGGTACCTCCCATACAAACCCAAGTTAAATGGCAAACTTATAAAGAATAAATGTACAATAAAATTGCCACTCAAACTGATGTGTACTAAGAAAGGAAGGTTGGATGCAACCCGGAGGAGCGTGAAGAGTATTACATCTTTGGCGTAGCCATTGATAGCCTTCTTTCTGGTTTAAATTTGTTTTAAAAATGTGTAAAACGTGATTAGTTTAACAAAAAGTTTTAAGAAACTAATTGGTGAAAGGTGGCATGTGTGCCTTTTGTGACATGGATAATAAACAACAATTTTGTTTCTGTTCTATTATATGCGGCATATGCGATCACAGTAAATTGACATAATGAAGAGTAAGGAATACATAACAAAACATATGATTGTTATTTAAACTTGAGCTGTGCGTGAATCGTACGTGAATGTGCATGTTCGTTACATAGAATTTCGTCACGCGCACAGCTCTAATTTAAACCTCTTTTTCATAATTGATTAAGAATAAAAGTATTACCCACTTATGGCAAAAAAAAAAAATAAAAGTTAATGGGTGTTAAAAAATAAATACCGAAAAAGTTACACCCACAATAATTTGTTTTTTAAACATGCAACCGCTTTCAGGTGATATGTTTTGAATAAGTTGTGTGGTTGAGCTTCATGAAGCCTCCAGCAGTTCAGCCAAGTATGTAATTTTACACATTCACATTCACCGAGTCGTAAGCTTAAGTCATGGTGTAAGAAATAGTATTATTGTACCATGAGCTTAAGTTGCGTTCACACTAAGTCGTCTATGTATTGTACATGACTCACACTCACCTCATTATCTTTGTTGTTTCGTATACCGCGCACCAGATCCGTCAAGTTTTTATCAAACATACGCTCGAAGTTGCCTTTAACTTTTTTCAGTGCCATTTTTTTTACTGCATATGCTTTAATTTCGTTTGCAAATGGTATTGGTTTTTGTTCGGTCTACTTTTAAGATGTTGCAAAACTATGTCGGCACCTTATTGAAGATTAATTTCTTTGCTGATGTCGACAGATTTTCTACGTTTTTCTTTTTACCAATTTATTTTTTTTTTTTTTGAACACTTGTTTATTTCGTTTTTCCCAAATATCTACTGCTTTAATGGAAATGTTGGTTCCTTATATATCCATCGTTTATTATTTTAACTATTTATACATGTAAATAATGCACTCTATTTGTTAAAGTCAAAATTGCTTTTAACGTGCACAAAAAGGAAAAAAAAAACACAAATTAACAAAATTTAATTCTCTCACGGCCCCCAAAATCAACTGCTGTTGATGTAAGACAACAGTGAAAGACTTTTCTGGGACTTTACAGCACTGAATTAATACAGACTTGCAGACCATTTACACGATGCCTGCCCAAGTACTGTTAAAGCGGCAGAAAAGCATCAAGGGTTAATTTTTTGTGTTATTGCGCGGTATCGCAAAAGACAGAAAAGCAAGAGAAGCAGACTCTGGGACTGTTCTGTTTCTGGTCTCTTTCTAGTGCTGTGAGACCGTGCACCATAGAACAGAACCAGAACTTCTTTTTATATTTTGATCATAGTGAAATTCAGACAGAAGTTAAAAATAAATAAAATTTAAGGTGCAAATATATGTATATTGCTGCGACAATTTATTCTAACGAAGACTTTAAAGCTTTGGTCAATATTCTTTTGTTGAGCAATCAAAAGAAAAGGAAAAGACAGCACCGAAAAGAAGTCAAAAGTAGTTGTTTCTGGTCCTGGTGCCAACACACTGAGATCTGGTTTTATTATAAATGCAACTTGTACGCACTGTTTTTCCATAGTGGCCCCGTTTCTGGTCCTTTTTAGGTGCAAATGTACTACAGTCTCGTTCTGTTGCCGTTTCTGTCCTTTGCGACACCGCGACATTAAGTTGTTTTTCAGCGATGTGGTCAAATTCATAGTACATTGAAATTGAGTTGGCATTTTTAAAGCATTGCATAGTGGGCCAATCTGGCGTCTCTGTGCTAATAACTTCCAAGAAAATAAACAATCTTTGGTTTATTTTAGTCTTGGGTAGTTCGCGAGCGTCCTAGTACGAAAGAGCGTTCTTTTACGTGAACGAAGTAGTTCGATGTTCTCGCTCTTATTATTCTTATTTTTAATTAATTTATTATTGTTATTTTTTATTATTAAATATCACAAAGAAGCTTTATCCACTTTAACCATACACTTTACATATACTTAAGCAAGAAAAACCGAATCTGTCAGCTCGTTGGCACCAAAAAAAAATTAATTCAAAACAAACTAAAGCTTAAACTAGCCAAACGACGTCACCGATTAGCTGTATTGTCGGTACTAGGGCTGCTTCAGCTTCAAAAAACTCAAACGTCGTTGACGTTATTGGCTTTTATAGCCGTTTTAGATAGGATTGAATCACAATGATAAATTTTGGTGTTTAGACATGCCATTTCGTATCACTAACGGCTGTGTTTTTTTTTTTTTTTGATTGTGCATAAGAAGAAGAAAACGTTTGTTGAAATGACAGACAGTAAATAAGAAGAATAATAAAACAACATTTTTAAAATGGAAAATGGAGTATTTAAAAGAATTATTAATAATTGCAAGTACGCTGGTACATCTAAATACAAATTTAAAAACAAAAAGAGAAGGAGACTGACAATATCTAACGGCAAATGACAAACAACTTTGCAACACTATCAGACATTTCCCAGCCATGGTCAGCATCAGAGGTGAATCAATGCGTGATGCGATTACCTGGATGACGTCATTTTCCTGTGGTTGTTTTCGATTGTTATGCGAATCAATGTTCGCATCATGAGAGATTCGTATCATGGTATCATTTATAAACGGTTATAAAACGGCTATTAATAAACAAAAAAACAGCTATGCATGTGTATCAGTTGAATTCGAAAATTGAATAATAATAACGGAAAGTAATTACACAGGCCTGCAGAGACCGCACTAGTTGTTTCCGGAGGATTTTGACGTCCTAAAAACGAATCTGACCTCGAAAGGGCTCTATCACCTCAGGAATTTGAGATGTTCCATCCTAAAGGTGCGAAAATGACGTTTTTTAGCCATTTTCGAACCAATGTAACATGAGCAGCAAATTTTTTTACATAAAACTACATAAATCATCATTTAGCATGTTTTTTCACATTCAATTTCCAGTATTGACCATTCGGCCATTTTTTTTTCTCCAAGATAAGTCGTTTTAACAATTTTAGTTCTGCAGTGAAAAACGAGTTTCTGACCGACTCGGGGAAAAGTGTTACTCAACTCTTTTACCGAGTCGGTCAAAAACTCTAGGTGTTCTATTCGAACATGCGTTCAGATTTCGGAATACTCAACACCTTATTAGTCGAAAATAGTTTTCTCGAAACATTTAAAAATCCCATATAGGTCAGAAACTCGTTTTTCACTGCAGAACTGAAATTGTTAAAACGACCTATCTTAAGCGTGTATTAGACGATGATACATGTCTGAAGACTTGGTATGATGGCATACCAATTTGATCGTCTCATAGCATGTATGTTAGGTATGTCAGACACGTCTGATGGTTTTCAAAATTTTTTGATTTTTTGATGTTTGTCGCATACCAACATACTCGTGTAATAGCAAGTCTGTCATACCACGAATAAAATTCACTTCGTTTGTGGATGCTGATGAGTATTCATCGTTATAAAAGTAGTGAAGAAATATGGCCGCATTTGCAAACACATTATTTTGGACAGATTTTATAGAAATGTACAAAAATTTACCACAATTGTGGAAAATTAAGGATGAAATGTACCATAACAAATAACTTCAATTAAACGGGTACAACATATTAAAGGAAAAATTGTGTGACATAGAGAGCAAGCGACAATAGACACAGTAAAAAAAAAATAACAATTTGCGTTGCTGCTACAGAAGCGAATTAAAAAAAGTGCGGAAAAGTGCTAAATCTGGCGCAGGGGCCGACGATGTGTACGTGCCAAATTTATGGTACTACGACCTATTGGATTTCCTACAAGATCAAGAATGTCAATTGGACGGAGTATTGTCAATTGATATTACATCGGAGAAT
>JBAMAV010000302.1:0-10702 GCA_037043315.1 Amiota communis
GTCAAGTATTGTGCACATAAAATTTGCGGAAAACAAAAAAGTTTACGCCTTTTTTGTTGACTTCAAGGCTGCTTTTGATAAGGTGGGAAAATAAATTTAATCAGCTGGGAGCAGAGCACAATATAAGTTTTCAATGGAATGCTGGGATAGAAGAAGACTGATGTAATCGTTGCAACAGCTCATTGAGGCATTAAAAGCGGCTTCATGGAGTACAATGCTGGAAAAAGTAGCAGGTAGCACAAACCGCTTTTATAAATACCTGCAACCAGCAGCTGGAGAAAAATATTTGAAAGCCAACCTAACACAACGTGAAATAACGATGATAATAAAAGTACGCTGCGATATATTACCACTAATCAATCATTTGTACGCTATGCAACCGGAATGAGCAGGAAACACTGACGCACTTCATATCAAGATGCCCTGTTTTAAATGAATTTAGGGTGTCACATTTTAAGAAAAATATATTTGAGCAAAATGAGCTGGTAAACATATTAAACGGTGCCCATGAAATCAGTTGAAAGACTCTAGCAAGCTATATATCTACAATATTAAATTATAGAAACTTTTCAATATCAGAATTCAGCTAACGGCTAACAGCCATGCTGTTAAATCAGCCCTCGTTCTTATTTTCTTCTTTTAAAAATGTATAAATTAAATTAATTTTAATCTGTTCCTATGTATATTACGAAAAAATTAATAAAAAGAAGTACTACTTCTACTACTACTACTACTACTACTACTACTACTACATAAACAAATAATTCCGCCACAGCTGCATAGTTGTTGGGCAAAAAGAAAGGATGTTTTATTTCAAATGGTACACTGGCTTGTGACAATCGACTACCTACTCGCATAACTAACACGCCTTTGTCTTTGTCTAAAAACGGATTTAATTTTTGTATCTTCGCTGAGCTTACCGTTTTCGCATCGGAAAGGCCAATAAATTCAGCAGAAAACATCAACTTCTGCAAGTTATGAACAATATATCTTAACCCGATTTCTAATTCGCTAGCTGTTAAAGGCTTCAACCTTGGTTGAGTCAAGTCCTCATCTAACAGTTTTGGCCCTAACTTGCCTTCAGCTATTCTTTCTTTTTCCTTGATGGCTCTTCGCACCGTCCAATAAAGCTAAACACTGACAAATGCTACCTTGGATTTCGCAACTACCAACCGTATACAGACTCTTTCAAATTCATCTTCTGTACGTGCATAAATTACTCCACCATAAGCCCGCCATGAGGCATCGGAGAATCCATAAAGTCCCACCAAATCGTTCCGAGAGTCGGCTGGGATAACCGATCGAGGTACTGCACAGAGACCAACTAATTTCAATTCTTCTCGGTACTTCTGCCATTGATTCTTGTACGTAGTTGGAAGCTCTTCATTCCAATTGTTCTTAAGTAACCACAACACTTGCATGAAGATCTTTCCTTGTATCACAACTGGACTAACGAACCCAAAAGGATCAAACAACTGAGCAAGCTCTGATAACACACAACGCTTAATAATGATAGCCGAAAACTTATCCTCAAATAAAATTTTGAACATATCCCCTTTTGTACACCACAGAATTCCTAAGTTTTTGATACCTCTTCTGAATTTAAAGCTAGCGGTTCAACCACCGCGTTGTCATTCCAGAATTCACTACAACTGGAGCGCCACTTATGTAAGTTATCGTGTGATCAGTTTTACCGTTCAAAGAAGCAAGGACCAGCGTAAGAGTCGACCTTGATTCGACTTTGATGTCTGATCAGTTAGGAAAGGTAAGAACTGACCAATCACACAGCATGAGCACAATAAGCGTTGATTACGTTTTGACACTTATGTTTTGCTTGCTTAGAAACGGCACTGTCTGGTCTTTTGTTCAGCAGAAATTTCAGAACTCTGAGTTATCGTCCAAAATTGTGAATAAATAACTAATTTAAGATTGAAATCGAAACGAAATATTCTAATTGGCGCCCAAAGTGGGGCACCAGGAAGACTCTATGCCCAAAATAAAAACCCACACAAAACTCAAGCGCGGTGATAAAAAAATTATTAAAATTCAAAAAGGATCGTGACGAAAAAACACAAGAATAAAACCCAAGCCCGGTGATAAAAAATTTATTAAAAAATTTAAAAAACACTTAAATTTAAAAAAAGATCGTGAGTAAAAAACACAAACATAAAACTCAATAGAACAATTAGTAAAAAATTTTAAAAACACACAAACAAACTTAAGAGAAGTGCGAAGACATTTTATTAAAGCAAAGTAATAAAAGAAAAGAGAAACGAAAATATAAAATTAAAAGAAAAACGAACAAATATTGAAAGCAATTAAAGAGTGCAAAGACAACTTATAAAAAAATTTTTATTAAATCGAACAAATTAATACAACATAAGAGAGAATAAATTTGGAAATAATAAAACCTAAGACAAAGGCTAAGAAGTTCAAGCGAAGTTAAAAGAAAAGGATAAAAATAAGTAAAGCAACATTAAATCTAACTATGAAAATAAAATAAAATACATCTTCGCGAATTCAATTTAATAAGCAACAGCAGAAATAACACCAAAGAAAGTAAAACAAAAACATTCTAAAATCTCATAAATAAAATGAAATGCATTTCTGTGAACTTAACCGAATAATCAACAGCAAAATTTAAACAAAAAATTAAACTTTGTTAATAAAGTCTTTATGAAATTAAAGAAAAAATATCAACAACGGACTTTGTGAAGGAAAATAACCGGTGAGCAACAGTAATATGTGCTTTGTGGATGAAACGGTGGACAAAGCGTAAGATATGTTTTCAAATTCATAAAGTAATATTCAGATGATTGGAGAATACTTTTTATAAAAACCAATATTTTTATAGTTAAAGTACAAAGTTTAAAGTACCATATTATATTACTGTTACTATTGATCTATATAGGTTGTTTTGGGGAAGGATAATAATTTTTATCCACCGCTTTTAAAGAAAAACACTTTGTTTTGTGTTTACTTTATTTTTTAATTTATTTTATTTTTAATTTTGCTTTGTCTTAAGCCTATAATTTTGTTTGTTATAAAACTTATTTGTATTATGTTTGCTGTTATTATTGTTGTTGTTGTTTAGATAAAGAACACAGCTTGCGCGACGTCGCGTTTGATCGTTTTTGCGTGTTCTCACCAACAGACTTTTGGACATTCTCCTTTGTCCTATTAGAGTCTGAAGCTGCATTCGATCAGGCGCGTTCGATCGAACGTCAAACTCAAACCCTCTGCTCCCGACATGCTCCCCCCGTTGGAAGCGATGAAGTGGTTCCAACTGAAGTGGTATTAAGGGGCAGAACTGCAAGCTTGCCTATGGCCCTTTTGATTAGGCCATTTGCCGTTCGGATAATAGCAACCCGAACGGTGCCGTCGTCCCCAGGAATAACTTTGTCAATGCGACCCAGCTGCCACCTGTGTGGAGGCAAGTTATCATCTTTGATTAGTACCAACAAGCCTGGTTGTAGGTTTGCAGCCGCCGAGCGCCACTTTCCACGCTCTTGAAGTAGTGACAGATAGCTAACGCTCCACTTTCTCCAGAACATCTGCTGCAGCTGGCACACATGTTGCCAATGACTTGGAAGATCCATGTTGAGATGCGTTATGTCAGGTTCATCAATTGTAGCGAATAACGAACCAATCAGAAAATGCCCAGGAGTGAGCACTTCTAAGTCATCTGGATTCTCTGAAATGGGACAAAGTGGTTTGCCAACAACACGATAAAAATGAAATTTTGCTGATTTTACAGCGGCTTCCCATAAGCCACCGAAATGAGGTGAGCGGGGAGGAAACAAAACAAAAACACCAGTTTATGCTAAGTGTTAAGCATTCACTGGATATTCTATTTATGTGAGGATAGCTTAAGAATAGCTGCTTCAGCTCCTCTAGCTCATGCTTTGCACCCACAAAGTTCATAGCGTTGTCCGACCAAATCGAATTGAGCTTGCCCCTTAGGCTAATAAATCTCCTTAAGGCAGCGATGAATGATGATGTGGATGTCCTCCACGACCTCCAAGTGTACAACCTTAGTAGCGAAGCATATGAATACTGCAATGTAGCATTTAATTGATGGCCTGTTCCTTACTTCCTATTTGTAGTAAAAAGGCCCACAAAAATCAATCCCAGTTGTCCAAAATGGACGATTCGGCTGAACGCGATCCGCAGGCAATGTAGCCATAATATGTTCAGCGATCCTTGGCTTTAGTCGAAAACAGCGTATACATTTGTTTACAATGTTTGTTATGGTCTTGCGCCCTTCGATTGGCCAAAATCGTTGTCGCACAGCAGCAAGAAGACCCTGAGGCCCCGCATGTAAGAATTTGTGATGAAAAAACATGATGATTGCGCTAGTAACAGGATGATGCTTTGGTAATAACAACGGGTGCCTAGCATCATAATCCAAGTAAAAATTTTGAAGCCGTCCGCCAACCCGCATTAGACCCATCGTCGATGATTGGATTAAGTGATAGAAGTTTGCTTTTAGATGAAAGCTTTCTTTTGAGTTGAAGTGCTCTGTAATCATCCGCGAAGTGCACTTTCTGAATGCATCTGATAAGTAAATGTGTGTCGCTTCTGATGTCATCAACAGTGAGGGAACCTTTAGAACGAGGAACATCCTTATATTTCAGCATCAGAAACCGGTGAACGTATGCAAAGACGCGCTGCAACTTTCCAAATGAATTTTGAAACTTGCAGTAAAAAGATATGTCCATCTGCAATGAAGAAACTAATGCCCTATGGCGACGTCCTGATAGCTCTACAAGTGCTGGTAAGGTTTCAGGCCAGTTAGAATAATCAGAAAGCAAAAACGATGGACCATTGAACCAGAGGTTAGATTTCAGCAACTCAACAGGTGTACATCCACGAGATAAAATGTCAGCTGGGTTTCATTGAGAACTCACGTGATGCCATTTCGAACCCACAGTACGTTCCTGAATCTGCGAAATCCTGTTAGAAACAAAGGTATTAAAATTTGATGGTGAGTCACGTATCCATGCCAGAACTATTGTTGAGTCTGGCCAACAATGAAAGGTGCAATCGAATGGTAGATTTAGAGAGTCATTGGCAACGAGTTCAGAAAGCAAATGAGCCGCACAAAGCTCTAGCCTGGGAATTGTTAACGTTTTTAATGGAGCTACTCTAGACTTAGAGCAAAGCAATTGTGATGAAAATGTCCCCTGGAACTCAGAACGAATGTAGATACAAGCGCCATAAGCAGCCATACTTGCATCGCAAAATGCATGAATTTGAAACGTAGCATGAGGCAGCAGGATGAAACGAAGAAATTTGAGGCTGGTAACGCTCGAGATCTGCAAAGCAATTTCCAGCCAAGCAGAGTGTAAAGTTCCAAAAGAATCTGAAGAAATATCTTTAACCTCGTGACGATAGGAGCTATTAATCCCAAAGGATCATAGAATCTAGCAATGGTAGCTAGAATTGAACGTTTAGTGATTGAAGCCTCAGAATAGGTTTGCTTAAAGTTGAAAAGTAGTTTATCCAACACAGGATCCCAGGATAAACCAAGAGTTTTTATAATGTCTGTTCCGTCATGAAATTTGAGAAAAGTTTCTCTGTCCGCTTCAGCCTCGCCAGAAAGCGCTGCAGGTTCATTGGAGCACCACTTGCGTATTGGGAAATGTCTTCTCAGCAATACCTCCTTCACCTGACATTGAATTTGAGAAACCTCCTCGATTGTGTCGCCTCCAGTTATTAAATCATCGACGTAGAAATCCCTGCGTATAATTTTAGCAGCAAGCGGAAATTCGCCTTCCTCGTCGTAGGAAAGCTGATGGCTCGAATAGCCAAGAATGCTGCTGGCTTTGTTCCATAAGTGACTGTGTTTAAAGTATATGTCCTAATGCCCTCGTTAGGATTATCACGCCAAAAATGCATTGAAGATATTCATCTGGGTGTGTTATGCGAACACAGCGATACATTTTACAAATGTCCCCACACAAGGCAACTTTGTAAAATCTGAAACGTAAAAGTGTTTTAAAAATCTTTGGTTGTATAGATGGCCTTGCCAATAGTAAGCCGTTTAGAGATGAACCAGATGCAGATTTTGCAGAGCCGTCAAATACAACGCATAATTTGGTTGTGGTGCTGTAGAGCTTTTGCACACAATAATGTGGTAAAAAATATTGAGGCCTATTCCACTTGTTAGGAGCCAAACACATATGATCCAAATTGATATATTCTTGAAGGAATGCTGAATACTGTGATTTTAACGTTGTGTTCCTATTCAGCCTAGACTCGAGAGTCCTAAATTGCCTTAATGCTATCATATGAATTACCAACTGCATCAAAATTTGTCTTGGCCGGAAGACGAACAGAGTACTGACCAGAATGTAGACGAGTGCAGCCTTGCTGAAATAATTGCTCAGCAAGTATGTCATCATCAGATACAGGAGACGATGTACCACAGCAACTGTCGATTTCGCAAAACCGATTAACAACGTCTGCTAAGTCATTAACATCGGCTTTGATATCTGAGCAATCGGTTGAAAATTGCAATGATGTATATTTCCTTCCTTGTTGTGAAAGACATTCAGAGACCACCCAACCAAGCCTTGTCTTTTGTAAAGTAGGTAAGTGATCAGCAATACGAATTTGCCCAACACTCATAAGCTCGAAGAAAAGTCCAGCAAGAAGTAAATCAATAGACTTGTAAAATAGTGGATCAGCAAGACTGATATATTTTGGGATATTCCAATTCGAAGAGTTTAAGTCAGAATGAGGATGATAGTTTGTTATTGTGTTAGTTATAACAGCAGTGAATGAAGCATGATACTTTTTATCCCGAGAAAACATTAGTAGATTTATCAAACGAAAGATTAGATTCTCCTATACCAGATATGGCAATACTTGATCGATATGATTTTAATTGCAATTGATTTGATAAAGTTTAATTGTGATGCAGAATCAAGCAACGCACGACAGGGCACAAATAACATAGAACGGCCTTTTATGTGTATTATAGCAGTAGCAAGCAACACGTAGTCGGCTATTTTGGTTTCATCAGTAGGTGGAGAATGGGGCATATTTGCTGAAACAAGTGAGGCAAGCGGTTGAGCATGTACATCTATTACAGACTGCGTACCATGAGTAGGTGAATTTGCTCCTGAATGAAGCAAATAGTGATGCTTGGCATGGCAATGTTTACAATGTCCTGATCTGCACTGTTGCAGACCATATCCTTTGCGAAGACAATTTAAGCAAAGATGCAGCCTCTTAACTTCCTTGTAACGTGAGTTAATCGATAAACTCAAAAATTGTGGACATTTTGAAATATAATGATCGTTACCGTTGCATAATAAACATGAATGATAAGATGAGGTGATAAAAGTATTTTTAAACGAATTTTTTCCAACCAGATGGCTAGGTGTTTGTTTTACCATAGCGCTTTCCACATTTTCCATCATCCGACATCGCATTTCAAGAAACGATGACATGTCCGTCCACTTTGGCAGCTTGTTTATTTGTAGAGACTCTTCCTATTTCTCCATGGTAACTCGATCTAATTTTCCAACGATGAGATGAATTAACAGCCCGTCTGTCAGCTCCGCCGTTGTTGACATTGTGCTTAATGCTCTTAAGTGTGCATTAATCTTGTCGCTTAATTCACGTAGACTGCTTGCTGTCCCTTTCTCCATCTTTGGTATACTAAAAATAGACTGAATGTGTGCCTGAAAATTTAACAATTTATTATTAAATCGATTCATCAAAATATCTAACGCCTTATCGTAATTTGACTCAAGAGAGCGTATTGCATCCAAAGCGACACCATCCAGGCAAGACCGCAAGTGCTGGAACTTCTCCACTTTACACATGTCTTGATTTTTACCAACAATTGTGTTAAACATTGCGTAAAAATCAGGCCAATGAGTATAATCCCGAGAAAACCTCGGTAACTGCAATTCAGGCAAACGAGAAGTACGTGTTTGCTCAAACATGGATATGTTTGGATCATTCATAAATTGCCGCAGTCCAGTAGAATGAGCAGCTGTGTCCTTTTGATGAAGGTTAAGCTCATTAGTAAGCTTCGCTTTAAGCTCACAATACAGATTTGAAAAAGTGATTCGAGCATCACTCTCAAATTCCTAGCCTTTCAAGATCTGACTGTGCTGAGTCAAATCTTGAATTTATGGATTCCAATCTAACCAAACGCACCGACACATCCGCTTCACTTAAGCTTGATAAAAAATTGTTCATAGCTCGTAATTCCCGTTCAATCGAAGTAGCCTTGACCCTTCCGAAGTCAAGTTCAAGTCCAAAATACCACACATCGACTATGCATATAACGAATTTGCAACTGATAATATATGCTATTGTATGAAGAAACTGTTTAACAGAACACCCGCGCACTGAGTATGTATGTAAAGTATGTAATGCGTTTATGCATATAAAGTATGTAAAAAGAAACAGCTAAAATGAAAAAACACGTTTGCATGTACATAGGTGCTTCACGATAGAAACGGTACCTATGTATATGTGTGAAGCTTGCCTTAGCAACGATATGCACAAGACACGAAAAAAGGTTAAATAATTATTGCACTATAGAATAATTATTAAATGTTGCACTATGTGTTCTGCGCGGGGTTGTTTATTAAATTGTAGACACGATAGCTACAAGAGTTGGAAGTCACAAAGATTTTTAAACTTAAAGAAGCACTGTGTTCACTAAAGGGCCACTTTGTTTCTGATTAGTAGTTCGTTCACCCTTTATTATTATGCACTTTAAGTTTACGCGTACCGAACAACAACAACAATAACTCACTAAAATTGTGAACAATATCACGTCGGGGTCCCCAAATGTTTTGAGGAAGGATAATAATTTTTATCCACCGCTTTTAAAGAAAAACACTTTGTTTTGTGTTTACTTTATTTTTTAATTTATTTTATTTTTAATTTTGCTTTGTCTTAAGCCTATTATTTTGTTTGTTATAAAACTTATTTGTATTAAGTTTGCTGTTATTATTGTTGTTGTTGTTGTTTAGATAAAGAACACAGCTTGCGCGACGTCGCGTTTGATCGTTTTTGCGTGTTCTCACCAACAGACTTTTGGACATTCTCCTTTGTCCTATTAGAGTCTGAAGCTACATTCGATCAGGCGCGTTCGATCGAACGTCAGCCTCAAACCCTCTGCTCCCGACATAGGTATTGATAAAAAAGATATTATTGGTTTTTGTAGAAGGGTATAAAGTTATTGTTATTATTGATTTGATACATTTGATTTCTGTTGTCAAGATATAAAATATTATATAATATTATTAATATTACTATTGATTTATATAATCCTATATGATATTGTATCATCCACTTATATAATATTATTTTTTGCATGTTATTAATATATATAAGCCATATAATTTATATTGATATCATCCACCTATATTATATTTTTATCACTATTATTGATTTATTTAATTTCGTATGAGTAATCCAAATCTTGAATCAGCCGTTTTAGATACGGGTATAAGTGATCTGATACCAAAACCTGAGAACTTTAAAGTACAAGAGAGTAAGCAGAACACGGACATGTGCGATTCGGTGTCTGCGGTCGTACAGGCTGCGGTGACTACTGCTTTGGAGTAGCAAAGGACGGAATTTGAAAAAGAATTAGAAAAGATTAGAACAACGGTGGCCAGTCTGTCAGTTCGTCTGTGGTAAGTATGAAAAGATAAAAATCTTGCCAGGTAGCAGATCATGCGACGAGTCGCACGATGTAGTTAAGTCCCTGCCTGAATTCTCTGGTGAATCTGGAACGTATGTATCATGGCGTGAGGCTGCTGTTCTTATCATTAGTAATAAGATTTTAATAAGAAAAATGAAATTCTTTCTTCTTTTAATACGGTCCTGAATTTCGAGGCTATCATAGCCCGATTAGATTTTTCTTATGCCGATAAACGACCAGTGTATTTGATCGAGCAGCAGTTTTCCACTCTTAGGCAGGGTAGTTTTAGTGTTTCGGAGTTCTTTGACGAAGTAGAGAAGAAGCTTACCCTGCTGATAAATAAAACAAAAATGTCCTATGAACCAGCTGTTGCCAGGGTTATTAGCGAGAAGTACAGGGCTGATGCTTTGAGAATTTTTATTTAAGGACTAAAGAAACCTTTGTGCGACATACTGTTGGCATCAAGGCCAGATGACTTACCAACAGCTCTTGCTTTGGCACAGGAAGTAGACGCGAATCACGAAAGGTATGTGTTTGCAAATAGGGCGATAGAGGTGGGCAGAAAGAAATTTGCTCATCCATCTTCAATCGACAATCATAGGAATCCATATGTTCTTACCCAGAGACCAGGAAATGTGTCTAACCAATCACCAAGCACTAGACAACTTCATCACGGGGAGAGCCCGTCAATGATACTATCAGACCTCAATTACAAGGGCAAAGGAAAATTCCTCCTACCCTGGATCTCCAGGACATTAGGGGGGAAAGAAGTGAGGTTACTTGTCGATACTGGTGCCTGTAAAAATTACATTAAGCCCTTGACAGTATTGAAAGGAGTAAAACTAGTCGACAATAGCTCTCCAGTAAAGTCCATTCATGGGGTAACGAGGATAGAAAAAAAAAGCAAAATTAACTTATTCGGCGTAACAGCTGATTTTTTCCTTCTACCGAATCTGACATCCTTTGACGGCATTATTGCACTAGACTTGTTGAGCAGAGTACATGCTACCATTAATTTAA
>JBAMAV010000304.1:0-19515 GCA_037043315.1 Amiota communis
AGCAACTAACACTCAAATCTATGCCCGCTACCGAAAGAGTTTGTCATTGTACTTTGTTAATTGTCATTGCGTAACATAAGCTCACTGGAAACTGAACGCGTTTGAAATTAAATGGGAAATTATTGGGAATTAGAGGAATCTGCGGTATGAAAACGCTGTCTTCTTTGCCGCAACCGGTCAAAATCTCTGCCTCAATAACGTTTGGTTGTAAAGTCTTCACTTTTAATCTGGTGCCGTTACACAATTTAGGAGGACTTAAATTTCTTAAAAGGATAATGGGTACTCCTTTTTTAAATTTGATACTATGTTGTGGCAGACCGGGGGCACTCAGAGATTCTAAAAATTCTATAGGATAATTGGTAGCATCTTCTAACTCCATTACTCTATTAATAGAAAGATATTCAGTGCTTTCCCCCGGGACACCCGTCAATATTCTATTATTAATTACTGTGGCCTGATCGTTGCGTGGTGTTAGAATTGTTCTTTCGCATAGCCATGAAATTGGTTGATTTGACAATAATGTTGGGTCACCATACACAGATGAAATAAGGTCCTGCAGTGATGAAGCAGTATTACATAGATTTTCAGGCAGCATAATTTTTCCTACTACTTCTGGATGTGTTCCGTCACCAATTTTGAGTAGAAAGTCGGAAAACATTTGAGCATTTGGGTTACATCCTGTGTGTGCCCGCATATTTGATGTTAAATGCATTAATTACGTCTCGCAATGCTCTATCCACCGCTTCAACTGATTTACGGTGTGCCATTGTTTATTCATCCCATATTATTAAGCAGCAATCTCGTAAAACCTGTGCTTTGTCATTTTTTCCAGATATGTTGCAAACTGGACTTTCCGTAATGTCCAAGTTAATGGGTATTTTAAACATTGTATGGGCAGTTTTCCCTCCAGGTAATAATGTAGCTGCTATGCCTGATGAAGCAACAGCAAGAAGAATTTTGCATTGATTCCGTATTTGGGCCAAGATGACTTTGGCGAGAAATGTTTGCCCCGTATCACCGATAGCATCTAAGAACAGTATTTCCCCCAAATCAAGTGCAACGCTTTGACATACTCGCTTGAATATTCTACGTTGTCCCGTCGTTAATTTTGTGAGATCATTTTGTAATATTTGAGCTAGTTCCGATGCATTATTATTTATTTCCGCTATATACTCTCTGTTAATGCGTCCATAATTTAAATTTGGAGTAGGCATACGATAATGCGGCAAAGGATTTCCCCCGATAGATGTAACTATGTCTTGAATATCCAGCAAGCATCGATTCAAATTACTGTCACGTAATTCATCGTTGAGCTTGCTATCATTGTTTAGCTGCATATTTCTGAAAATGTCTTCCGACAATTTTGTTTGATACTTTAGCCATAACTGTGCAGCATCTGAAAGTCCACGAAACACCAACATAATTGCAAACAAATGCCGCAAGCAGTGGGGACTCTCGATGATGCATGCTTCGGCCATTGCGTTATCCCAGTGTTCATCTCCATCAAGCAAATGGCGCGCATTGCATGCAGCTTGATAAGTGGGATACACAGTACCATCAACTTTTCGCAGTTTGGCGAAAGAAGTAGGTCCTCGAACTGTATGTAGAAGTAGTCGTAAATAATAGCGTTCTGAGTTGTTTGGATGCACTGCATACACTCTTCCGAAGACATGTTCTTTGAAAATTCCAGGCTCACTATCCACAGGTGTCCCACGTCTTCTACGGTTAAACGTTCCTTGTTGTTATAAATGTACGACGGTACTTCGTCGTATAACAGCATTTGTGCGAAATTATCTGTTTCACAAAGTCGGAATAATGCTAGCAAAGTTGTTTGTCTCGGATTTTCTAATCGTTCAGCAACATTTTCAGGATTGAAATAAACTCTTTGACCGCCTTCAAGATGGACATCAAGATGAACCACTGGCGGATATACCGCTTCAGAAGAACTTATGTATCGACCAGATTGAAACCTTGTAACTTCGTCATGTTCATTTCTCAATGCAAAACTGGTTTGATCGCTTCCCTTGCTGATATATTTACATACATATTTGATAAATTCAACACTGTTGCACATTTCAACTTTAATATGTGCTTGAAAAGTTCGTGATAATACCGGAGAATAAGGTACATCCCATCTATTGAAAAATTATATTCTAGCCACGTATCTTACTTGTAGCTGTAAAACCGCCTACTTGAAGTGATCTGCGCCGATATAAAGGATACCCATTTGCGCCTGACATCGTTGAACTGGATAGAGCTCTAAGATACCTTTTAGAACAACGATTTTCCTGCATGCAAGGGGAGTTCCTATTAAGGGTGCCGCACGGCCCATGAACTATGTGTGTTTTTATAATATCGTGCAATATGGGGTCTTGGTTTCGGCCAGGAAATTCAGTACTTATAACTGCGTCAACAACATATTTGCGAATTTTTTCTTGCAGCCACAGTAAAATATGTGCGTGAGGTAATCCACGTTTCTGCCATTCAACGCTATACATGTGACACAAAAATGGACCAACAAGTTTTTCTTTCTTTTCTTGAGCAAGTTTATCATGAGCTTTAATTTTAAATGGAAAACTCTAACTATAACATCGTGTCTATCATGAGGTGCTGTCCTGGTAGAAGTTTTTTGGTAATTTCATTTCATTTTGGATTAGTTGTGAATGTTATGAAGAAGTCAGGTCGACGACAATTTCGCACATACGAAAATGCATCTTGCGTACGGTCGTGCATATAACGTCGTAAACGTCTCTGGTTAGAGCGTATTTACACTAAGCGCTCAGTCTCTACTTTCGCATACATATCGACAATGAACTGACTGAATAAACCTCGAAATCTCTGGAGATAAATAAAGTGCGAACGACGTATTTGCAGCAAATATGAGTAAAATACAATATCACGCCTATTAATTTCCTATTCTGCCAAAACGACAGCAACCTCATCTGTGGCAGGTGCGTTGTATCTACCTCGGTGTCCTGTGACAGGACGCTTCGTTTCGTTGCCTTGTCGGTATGGAATGCAAAGCAGCTTTGAAGTTATTTACATAAGGATTGATTTGATGTAGAATGTTTTTTAGTTGAGTTATAAGTTCATTGTTAAGTTGAGGAAACGTGTTATTTCTTATATTAGTTTGTTGTACATAGTCCGACATAAAATAAATCTGAATAAATTTACGCTCGTTTTGTAAAGATGGTAAACTTGGCCTTGTATCTTAAAAGTTAGCATAAATGGCCCCTCCGTAATTTCTTTTGCCCCGAAAGACGTCATTTGAAATGCGCCATTGTATAACCGGGTGTTTTTAAGAAAGTGTTTAGATTGTGGATGTTGACCACTTAAAAGTGATTTCATAAGTTCTGGATGGTCAAAGTTTCCATTTGAACAGCATAGTCCTTTTGACTCTTTTTTTCCATTTGAGAGCGCCACAGAAAATAAACCATACGATCATACCACCTATGGGAGCAGCTTCAGAATTGTTTATTGTAATTGAATATGCAAAAACCTGTTCTTTCTTTCTTAGTCCAACGAACTCCATGACCCGCAGCATCATTTTCTTGCACATCATCGAATTCGGCAGATGAATTTGACAATCTGTGAATCTGATCAACATCTAATCATAATTGATTTTGTTCTGTCGTTTCTACTTGACGTATTCCTTCTATACTTGCTTTTTCAGCATGGTCATCAATAGCTGTATCATCGTTTTGATGTTGACGATCTTGGGATAGTCGTGCATCACGTTCTTCATCATTTCCAAGTTCTCGCACATGTTCCACGGACAAACTCACTTCGAGAGTGGCACTCATTTCTCTAGGTGCAGTGAGTCTTAATTCTCGGTCATCTTCAGATTCTTGAGACCGCATTAGTCTCAAACGTCTTGCATTTCTGGTATTGGCCGCAAGATTAGACCTTTTTCTGGAAGGCATTTCGTGTAATTTTTTATTTTCCAAACTATAACGAAAACTAAATAAACTATAATAATATGAGCTATTTATACACCATAATATTATACACTTAATAGACTTTAAAACCAGAAAGATGGCTATCATTGGCTATGGCAAAGATGTAATACTCTTCATGCTCCTCCGGGTTACATCCAACCTTCCTTTCTTAGCATCACATCAGTTTGAGTGGCAATTTTATTGTACATTTATTCTTTAATAGTTTGCCATTTAATTTGGGTTTGTATGGGAGGTACCACTCCTGGTAACCCTAGGATCATGAAATTTATATGATTGATGAATATAGATCAGAAACTTATAGGGTCCAAATTCGATACGTTAAAAAACAAAAAATTTTTTCTAACAAGAACATTAATTTAAAGGGGGGTGTTTGGGGTACAGCAAGCGTTTTTGCTGTCCACTTTTAAATTGCCAAACCGAAATAAAATAAAAAGATTAATTTATTAAACGCCGATGTGCGTTCTGCTTGACAATTTATTTGCAACTAACTTTTGAAAAACATACAAAGTTTTCTTGAACATAAAAAGAAATAGGCAAAATTAACACAATGCAATGTGATCCGTTACTTTACTTTACTTTATATATTGCTTTACTTTACTTTACTTTATCTTGATTAAGAGCGAATTTAAGAGAGGCTGCTCTCAACATCCTCCCCCCGTTACAGCCCTACGGCTTTCAACATCTTCTATCGGTAAGAGGCATAACTTAGCTATGGCTCGCTTGATGATTCCCGTGCTGGTACGAATGTTTGCCACACGAGCGACACCATCATTGCCTTTGACAGTTTCAACCACTCGACCAATTTGCCATTTCATCGATGGTAAGTTGTCATCTTTAAGTAGGACCAGAGAACCTTCGGGGATGTTTGCTGTTTTTAGACGCCACTTAGCTCGCTCTTGGAGCAAAGTGAGATATGCTGTGCTCCAAGTCTTCCAGAATGACTGTTGTATTTGGCACACGACTTGCCAATGCCTTAAACGATTTGGGTTTAAGTTAACTAGATCCGGCTCAGCTACTCCTGTCAGCATTCCACCAGTCAAGAAGTGTCCTGGAGTCAGAACTTGCAGATCGTCAGGCCTTTCTGTGAGTTGATAAAGAGGTCGAGAATTTATTATAGCTGCAATTTGATAAACAAGAGTTCTAAATTCTTCAAAATTGAGCACCGAACAAGAAATCGAACGACGAAGATGATGCTTTGCTAATTTAATCGAAGCCTCCCAGAGGCCACCGAAATGTGGTGATCTCGGAGGAATAAAACGCCAATTTATTCCTTCATTAAGACAATGTCTGTGTACCTCCTTCTGATGTTCTTCATTAAACATTAACTCATGAAGTCTTTTCAGCTCATTCCTGGCACCTACGAAATTTGTTGCGTTGTCCGACCAAATAGTTCGTCGTCGGCCACGCAAGCTTACGAAACGTTTCAATGCAGCCAAAAATGAAGGTGTTGCCAAATCTTTCACCAATTCCAAATGTACAGCTTTCGTGACAAAACAAATGAAAAGGCAAATGTAACATTTAATTGGCTGCCTGTTCCGCACCTCTGACTTGTAAACGTATGGTCCGCAAAAGTCCACGCCTGTTGTATAAAACGGAGGCTGAGGCCTTACTCGCTCTGAAGGTAAATTGCCCATGATATGCTGCATCAACGATGGTCTTGCACGAAAACATCGAATACACTTGTTTACAACCTTAGCTACAGCTTTTAATCCGCCGAGGGGCCAAAACCTCATACGAATGCTTGCCAATAAGGCCTGAGGTCCAGCGTGCAGCAGTCTTTGGTGGTAGTCAACTATGATGCTGTTTGTCACTGGATGATCTGCCGGTAGTATAATTGGATGCCTTTCGCTGAAGCTCAAATTTGCATTCCGTAATCGACCACCAACACGCATTATGCCAGCTTTATCCATAAAAGGGTTCAGGGATGAGCATCTACTGGAACGACCGATCGTCCCATTAGCTTCTAACTCGATGTAGTCCTGATGCATGGTTGCCCTTTGTACCATCCGAATTAATACACATGTTCCAGCTTCTATCTCCTCCACAGTAAGCTTGGGGGGTGACCAATGAAGCGACTTTGCCTTCATAAAGCGATGTACATAAGCGTACACCCTTTGTGTTGAACGAAACAAATGAACGAATTTGCAATCAATTGAATAATCTGTGTTGCTTGTCACTACACTCAGCACGTTGCGTTTCCTCTCAATAGTGTTAGGAGCTAATTTAATTGATTTTGGCCATCTAAACTCATCCTCTTGCAGAAATTTAGGTCCATGCTTCCACAACTCAGATTCTTCAAATTCCTTAGGAAGTGCACCCTTAGATAAAATGTCGGCAGGATTATGTTCAGTTGGTACGTGTCTCCAAATCATGCCATTCGAAATTTCTTGTATGCTACTAATACGATTTGCCACGAATATATTGTAATTAGCAGCGACATCATCCAACCAGGAAAGCACTATACTTGAATCTGACCAACAAAAGAAACTTGCATTAAAAATCTTCAAATCAAAAATAGATTTCATCAACTCAGCCAGTAGCATTGCTGCGCATAATTCCAGTTTGGGTACTGTGAGTGTCTTCAATGGAGCTACTCGTGATTTAGAACACAATAAGTTGACTTTCACACAATTGCCCTTCTTTGCTCGAACGTAAACGCAAGCTCCAAATGCCTTTATGCTAGCATCACAAAATCCATGAATTTCTAGCTCAGCATTATCTAATCCAACGAAACGAGGGAACCGAATTTTGCTGACTCGACCTAGTGCTGAGCATAATTGATTCCAATTACAATGTAAAGATTGTGGTATACTTTCATCCCACGCCATTTTTTGTTTCCAAAGTGATTGAAGAAACACCTTAAGTTTTAACACAACTGGTCCAATCAAACCAAGTGGGTCGTAAATCGTTGCAACAGCAGCCAGTACTTGGCGCCTGCTAACACGCTCAACAATATCAAATGAAGAAAACGAGAATAAGAAATCATCATTCTTTGGGTCCCACATCAATCCAAGTGTTTTTGTACAATCATTACCATCGCTAAATGCTGTTGTTTGTTCTCTACTCGATTCTTCAACTCCTCGCAAGACGCTATCATCATTTGAGCACCATTTTCTGAGCATGAACTTTCCTCGTAAAAGTAATGCATTTGTTTGTGATATAATATCCAAGACTTCTTCTTCTGTACTGCCACCTGAGATGAGATCGTCAACATAGAAGTCGCGTAGCACTATCTTTGAACCAAGGGGAAAATCATATGCTTCGTCTATAGCTACCTGTTGCATTGCACGAATAGCCAAGAATGCAGCGGGTTTAGTGCCATAGGTAACTGTGTCTAATCTATATATTTGTAGTGTATCATCAGGGTGTTCACGCCATACAATACATTGCAGAAATGAGTCTGGTTCTTCTATCCGCACACAACGATACATCTTGCATATGTCTGCTTTAATAGCAATCTTGTGAGATCGAAAACGAAGAAGTGTGTCAACTAATTTTGGTTGTATTACAGGTCCTGCCATTAACGTGTCATTGAGGGAATAACCAGTAGAGGTTCGAGCTGATGCATCAAATACTACACGTAATTTCGTCGTGGTGCTATCAGCTTTCAAAACACAATGATGAGGTAAAAAGTACGATACTAAGTTAGGTGGTACTGAGCTAATCGAAGTCATGTGTTTGAGGTCAACGTATTCCTTAATGAATGCCGAGTATTGTTGTTTCAATTCAGGATGACTAATGAATTTTCTTTCCAATGATTTCAGTCGATTTACTGCTCGCACGTACGAATCACCCAATGAAATGGAATCAATCTTTTTTGGCAATCTCACCACATATTCGCCAGTGCCTAAACGGCGAAAACTGCTAATAAAATGTTTCTCACAATCTAGGTCTTCCTTTGATCTCTTAATCCTTTGTGGAGTATGCCCTTCAACTTCCCAAAAACTTTTTACTAATTCATGTAGGGTACAATCTGAATCACCATCCACTGCATCAGCAACAACAACTGTGCAGCATGAAGCTTGATTCAATGGATAACTGACATTTCCAGAGACGATCCATCCTAATCTGGTTTTTTGAAGAATAGGCAAATTCGGACCCAACTGTATTTGTCCTACACACATCAGATTGAAGAACAAACTAGCACCGATAAGTAAATCAATTCCTTGCGACTGATGAAAACCTGAATCTGCAAGCGTAATATTTGCTGGAATATTCCATTGAACAGATGACAAATTTGTTTCAGGTTGGTTAGAAGTAATTGTGGGAACGACGACGGCTGAGAGTGATGTATTGTATTTTCCATTTACAGATTGCAATCCTATCATAATACTTTCTTTTGCAACTATGTCTGATTGACCAAATCCCGAAATTATAGTTGTAGATTTAGTTCTTTTGACTTGTAACCGATTAGCTAAACATGATGTGATACAATGAATCTGAGACGCTGAATCGAGCAATGCTCTACATGGAAACAAAATTCCGTTTCGACCTTTGACCATAACCATGGCAGTAGCGAGCATAGTAATGGTTCTCGATGAATGATTTTTGCTAAGCAATGCAGCAGGATTAGAGTCAATGACAAGAGCACTTTGAGATTCTGATACGACTGAATTTTCGATCCTATCTGAGACTTGCTGGTCTATATGCAATAGCGAATGGTGCTTGGCAGAACATGATTTGCAGCAGCGCGATTTACAATCTCTTACGAAATGACCCTTGCACAAACAATTGAGGCATAACTTCAGCTTTTTGGTCTCTTTGAGGCGAATGGAAGGTGATAAATTCAAAAACAATGGACAACTTGTGATAAAATGTTCCGCTTGACAAAATACACAGCGCTTATTAGTATTGGTGGTTACGAAAGATTTTCTATTTGACGATTTTTTAAAGTTCACCTGATTGCCTGGCGTATTTGTTGCCAAGGCCAAATCCACTCTTTCCAATATCCTTACTCTGCGTTCGAAGAAAGTTGCCATTGAGTCCCATGAAGGTAAGCCTTGCATAGGCATTTCCTCTTCCCATTTTGCCTGCGTAGCGCAATCCGTTTTCTTGCCAATCAAATGCATTAGCAGACCATCGAGAATTTCCTCCTTGGATGCAAGAGTGCTTAATGCTCGAATATGCACACTACTCTTGTCCACGATCTCTCGCAAATCAGTTGCTGAGTTCTCAGCCATGGATTTTAAGCCAAACAATTGATTAATATGTGCCTGAAATTGCATACTTTTAATATCAAATCTCCTTTTTAATAACATTACCGCTTTTTCGTAGTTCTCATGACATATTTCCAGAGACCGAACTGCATCCAGGGCGGTGCCAGCCAAGCTTGATCTCAGATGCTGAAACTTTTCGATGTTACTCAAAGTTGACTCATTGTCGACAATAACCTGGAACAATGACCAAAAGTCAGGCCAGTCAGTGACTGTGCCACTAAATACAGGTAACTGCAGTGCCGGCAAACGCGTTTTATATGCTGTTGTGCTGGAACCTGCCGAGTGCTCAATTCGAGTAGACGCATGCGAATCTTGCATATTCCGCGAATTTAAACATGCCATCATATTTGATTTAGCTATGATGAATGCGTCCATGAACTGAACTCGAGCATTACTGTTGATTTCGTCCAAACAGATCTGCTCGAGTTGCGTTTGAGTATCCTCAAACTGGGATTTTAATTCCGAAAGTTGTTCTAATTTAACAGACACAATCGACTCATTTAAACACTGTAGGGTATCCTCAGATGTTGTATCAAGAGTCGATTGAATTTGTCCTAAGAACCAGTTACTTTTTTTCTTAAGGAATTCACGATTAAAATGCCCCGTTTCCCCGAAACCGGTTTTTTGTCCGTTCTTTGCCTTTGGCATTGTCTTTTCGATTTTATTTCAATATAAAGGCAATAAAAAGAACCACACGCGCAACAACAATGATAAACCGCAAATCGATTAAATATTTATTGTTGTCGCCAAAACGAACGAAGCGCAAAGTAGAATAACGGAACCGATGCTTATGCACTCGAAATAGTGCACTTTACATTAAAGCAAATTAATGGAATTAACGAATATAATACACCGATATTTGCTTTAAACACAACGATCACGTCGGGGTCACCAATGTTTGGGGTACAGCAAGCGTTTTTGCTGTCCACTTTTAAATTGCCAAACCGAAATAAAATAAAAAGATTAATTTATTAAACGCCGATGTGCGTTCTGCTTGACAATTTATTTGCAACTAACTTTTGAAAAACATACAAAGTTTTCTTGAACATAAAAAGAAATAGGCAAAATTAACACAATGCAATGTGATCCGTTACTTTACTTTACTTTATATATTGCTTTACTTTACTTTACTTTATCTTGATTAAGAGCGAATTTAAGAGAGGCTGCTCTCAACAGGGGGTTTGTGTGGGAGGCGTACCCCACCTGGTGGCCCTAGGATCATCAAATTTACACGATTGATGGCTATAGATTACAAACTTGCAGTGTCCCAAAACTCAGTTCGATACGTTAAAAAACAAAAAGCTTTTTCTAACAAGAACATTAATTCATTTATTTGTATGGGAGGTACCCCACCGAGTAGCCCTAGGATCATGAAATTTAAACGATTGATGGCCACAGATTACAAAATTATAGTGTCCAAATTTCAGTTCCATATGTTAAAAAACAAAAAACTTTTTTTAATAAGAACATTAATTTAAAGGTGGGTTTGTTTGGGAGGTACCCCCCTAGTGGTCCGATTCGGCTGATTCCGATACTGCGTATCAGGTTCTTGGCGCCTCTCCGCGACGCTATGCACCTTCAGTGCCATGATCTGTAGTTAGATCAACGGTCCACCACACACAATGTCACTCGTCACAGACGTGACCACATTTTGCATGGACCCAGCCCCTGTGAATGATGTTCCCTGCACCTCTTTTAGATGGCAGAGTTTGGCTTTTGACCGACGTCTTTTTCACCAATTAGATCTGATGCTACTTGCGCACTTGGCAATCTTCGCAAACTTTCATGTGGATATTTGTACGTTCGCTTACTAGTCAAAGATTTTAATAGATATCGGTCGCCATCAAGTATCTCGACCACAACAAATGGTCCTCTATATTTCGGATCCAATTTTGTTTGATGCCGTTCATCACCTGTCAGCAAGACATGATCGTCAATCTCATGCTTTACAATCTGGGTCTTATTCTTGTCAACTCTACACTTATCATACTCAGCATTTCTATCAATATTCTCCTTTGCCTTTGCTCGTGCTTCTCTATAATCAACTTTATTTTCTTCGATTATAGACAACATACCTATGGGTCTTGCCTCTTTGCCAATCAATAGTTCTAATGGACTGAATTTAGTCACACGATTGCTTGTACAATTCATAACTAATTGAATATCCTGCAATGCATCCTGCCATGATCGCTCGCTTGTCTCTACAGCCGTCAACATGACTTTCATGGTGCTCATAACCCGCTCTACCTGTCCATTGGCTCGACTTGAACTTGCTATCAATATTGTTCATAGACTTTGTCCAGCGTTTTCTGCCATCCAAAATGCTTTATAGCCTTGTGAACGTGGTTTATTACTGACCACCTAAATGCTCTAGGGATAACAGGTAAGCAACGAGTTTTGCCATTTCTCTGAATATTGCGGTGCAACAATCCAGCTCTTGTTCTTGCTAAATTCCCCCGCATGTCATCTCCATTCAACTGTGTTATGATTTTCGCTATGTCTGTGTCACGTTGCTGTTCTGCTATTAACCAATTATCTGTTATTGTAGCCAAGTCAACACCGATTTCAGTAACTTTGTCTATGCCTTTCTCTACTTCAGGAATTGGATTTCGAGATAAAAAATCTACTTGAGCCATTTGTTTTCCTTTTCGATACTCTACACTAAAGTCAAATGACTGCATGTATGCCCACCATCTATGTACCCTTGGGGTTAATTCCAGTTTAGTACTACTTGCTTTCAAAGAGTTGCAGTCTGTATGTATAACAAATTTTCTACCCTGTAAATAATGTCGGAAACATTTTATAGCATTATACACAGCTAATGTCTCTAACTCATATGAGTGGTATTTAGATTCTGATGCTGACGTATATTTGCTAAAATATTCTACAACCCTACACTTGCCATTTACCCTGTGCATGAGCATGGCACCATAGCCATCTGCACTCGCATCTGTATGCATTTCAATTGGTAGTTGAGGGTCGAAAATAGTAAGAACGGGGTCATTTGTTCGTACATGGATGATCTTCTGACGTATTCGTTCGTGCTCCTCTTTCCAAACAAATTTGTTAAGCTTAGAAGTTAATGACTTCATCTGTTCTGAGAAACGTGGGACGAACTGCCTAAAGTACGATGCCAAACCAATGAACTGTCTCAACTGTGTGGCCGTAGTTGGCTGAGATAAAGCCGACAGGGCTTCTATCTTTCGAGAATTCGGTATAACTTTGCCATCTACTCCATCACTCTATTCCCGTGCGAAGAAGCACACTTCTTTATGTTAAATGAGAATCCTGCATCTGACAAAGCTTTCAATACAATCGATAATCTTTCAAATGCTTCTTCCTTTGATTTCGCAACAATCAGCACATCATCAATATAGACGATTGCATAGGAATACACTAACTCACCCAATGCCTTTACAATGGCAAGTTGAAATACTGATGACGCATTTTTCAATCCGAACGGCATAGTCAAGTATTCGTATTGTCCCTCTGCGGTAACAAATGCTGTTCGCTCAATAGAGTCAATGTGAATCGGTATTTGGTAAAATCCACAAGCCATGTCAAGACTGGAAAAATATTTACCACCTCACAGTCGATCTATCTGATCTTCTATTAATGGCAATGGATATTTATCGGACACTGTAATCGCATCCAGCTCGCGATAATCAATACACAATCTGTTGCTGCCATCTATCTTCTTAACTAAAAACATTGGACTGGTAAATGGTGAATTCCTCGGACGAATAACATTGGCTTTTATCATTTGCTCTATTTTGTTTCGAACTAACCGTTTTTCATCTACGCTGAGGTGATATGATCGCCTTTGAACCGTTTTGCTCACATCTAATTAACGAATTTCCAAAGCACCAGTAGTAACACGCCTATTTGGTATTCCATCTATAAAATAATCTGAATATTGCCTTAGTATACCTTTCAATTCGCACTTATCACTCTAAGTTAGATCTATGTAACTATCAATCATATTTTCTACACTGCTCACGCAAGTCTCATTATGTACAGCATTGACAATTTTTTTCTGCTTCCATCGTTACACCGTACCCAAGCTGCAATATTTCACGCCCGATCATGGCATCATGCTTCAAATAATTATCCATTACTACATGAAACAGAATTTCTAAATTAAATTGCGATATCTCCACGGTGGACAAAATTTGCAAATTGCTTTTTACAATGTTATCACCTATTCCTCTTAACACAACCAAATTATTAAATCTTTTTCCTGCTAATCTATTACACATTTTTTCTTTTGTTAAAGAACACTCGGCAACCGAGTCAAAAAAGAATGGAAAGAGCTTAACAGATTGATAAAATGTGCCTTTAGGCTCAAGGACCGCACACACATCAACTCGCTTCTCGTTGTTGCTGTTGTTTGTTGTCACCGGTCCCTTCATACACCCGGATGCAATGTGACCAACATTACCGCACTTGTAACATGTCACTTTTAATCTCTCTCGTCCAGCCATCGGCCTGGCAAAATTTCGTTTCGCTCTTCTCTTCTGCCTTCTTCTTTCGGCATTCCATGGCCTTGTGCCCAAGCTTACCGCAATAATGGCATTTGATCTGCGTTTGCGATTTGAATCGTTTTTTGTTTGTTCCCTGGTCTGATCCAGAATACTCACGTCTTTTACTATACGCATACGCATTTAGTTGCCGCTGCAATTTATTTCGCGTTTTTGTGCTTGTCGTAAAAAGCATACTCTGCAACCGCGTATCGAGATGCGTTGTATGTGCCAACACCAAAGATACTGCAATTTCCTCTTTGCTCATTGCCTTCTACTTCGTTAACAATGACGTCAGGAGTCGACTAGCGTATACCGACAGGCATTCGTCAGAATTCGGTCGTCCGTTGAGAATATTCAACAAAATGGTGGCTGGCGTATCGATGCTTAGGTCCTTAAGCTCCAACCAAGTCATACCCGTGTAACAAATCTGAGATAAACACTGTGATGCGCTGCCGATCAATGCTTTGGTAAGCGCCATGACTAGCGCTACACCTTCCAATGGGCGCTCAGCCAAGATCATCCCTGATGTGACGCATCATGCTGATGCGTCGACTCCCTCAGCTTCAGGGTTGAAAATTGGCAACGTCGCAGAAACGGTGCGTGAAGTCGATGCCGGCGTTGTCTGCATTGCTTTCAGCAATTCCAATATTGTTTTATTCTGAGACTCCAGCAGCGCTTGCAGCGTTATGTCAGAATGTTCTACTGGCCGTGGTGATGATAATCCCACTTCTGATGGTAGTCTCATGCTCTCCGCCCGTCGTTTCGTATGTATTTTGCACTTTGTTCTTTGCCTTAGCGCAGCGAGTCGCAATGTGCGTCTGTTGTTCTTTGCTATTCATATTTGAATGAATCTTTCTCATGCACAAGCATCTGTACTCTGCCTTGCATTCTTTTCTTTTTTGCTTCTCTTTCTATTCAGCAAAAACTCTCACAACAACCACATTGCGCCACACTCAGCCGAGGCGACTCTCTCTCGCTCTCTGGCCTCGCTTTCAGCTTGTACGATCTACACATCATATTATAACAGTAATTCTCTTGTTTACTTTACTTTATTATTCCTTTACAAAAATGGTTAGTTTAACTTATTCTACTTCTAAATCTCCTACAATTCTCCTACATATACTTTATATGGTCTGCGATGTCTCCTTCTGTGTATTACAAACTTCATGACAAACTTACAATACTATTCACTCCCTTGAAGAGTCTAAAAACAATTCTTACGTTCTATTACTTATTTGTAACGTTTTTTTTTCATATTACGTTTTTTCATTTTTCTATTGGAATATTGCAATACAAAATACAAACAAACCAGAAAGAAGGCTATCATTGGCTGTGCCAAAGATGTAATACTCTTCACGCTCCTCCGGGTTGCATCCAACCTTCCTTTCTTAGCATCTCCATATTCTCTCTGTTACAGTTTGAGTATCAACAAAGAACACATTTTAAGTATTAACAAAGAACACAGTTTGAGTTGCATTGTATTTTTATTATACTTATACTCTTTATAAGTTTGTCATTTAATGTGAGTTTGTATGGGAGCTACCCTTACTGGTAACCCTAGGATTATGATTTACATGGCTGATGGATACAGAACAGAACGTTATAGTGTCCAAATTTTAATTCAATAAGTCAAAAAACAAAAAACTTTTTCTAATAAGAACATTAATTTAAAAGGGGGCTTGTATGGGAGGTACCCCTCCTGGTAATCCTAAGAACATGAAATTTATATGGCTGATGGATACGGAACAGAAATTGATAGTGTCCAAATTTCAATTCAATAAGTCAAAAACAAAAAACTTTCTCTAATGAGAACATTAAGTTAAAAGGGGGTTTGTATGGGACGTACCCGTCCTGGTAACACTAGGATCATGAAATTTACATGACTGATGGATACGGAAGAGAAATTTATAGTGTCCAAATTTCAATTCAATAAGTCAAACTTTAATTAATTAATTAATTAACATTAAGTTAAAAGGGAGATACCCCCCTAATGGTTCGATTCGGCTGATTCCGACAATTGTCAGCGTTTCGTAAAAAGAAACCTGAGTACAAAATTTCAGCTCTCTAGCTCAAAAACTGTGGGACTAGTTTTGCGAACAGACGGACAGACAGACATGGCTACATCAACTCGTCTTATCGAGCTGATCACAAATATATATACTTTATGTGGTCTGCGGTGTCTCCTTCTGTGTGTTACAAACTTCATGACAAACTTATAATACTATTCACTCCCGTGAAGAGTATAAAAATACAATTTATGTATATCCCTTACAAAACTAAATTTCAAAAATATGATCGTTGGGTCATGTTGTTAAGCATCGGCTCGCAATACATTGGTAGTGGGTTCTACTCCACTTAAGGAACATAATTTTTTTTTTCTTTCTGCTATTTGATTATTTCTATACATATGCTTTATCAAAGCAAAAGTTTGCATTTGGAATATCATTTTAACAAAAATCATCTTGCTGAGTTTTATTCGAGTCTTCTTGATAATTAAAAAGTGATTGATTTCATGTGCGATTCAAAGAAGACTCGAAAATGACTCATCTTTACGCTCAAAATGTGATTTCTTGAAAGTACAATAACAAAATGTAGAGCAATCGCAAATTGATCATGTTGGAGATTAAAATGTGATTGTTGTGGCTGTTAAATATGTAGCAATATTTGTCGCCGCTAGTCGATGCAATACGGGTTTTCTTGTGAATCTATTCTTTCTTTTTCACAAAATTTTAAATAACATGTCAAATTCTGAATTTTTGTTCATTAATATTCGTTGAAGAGTGGAGTGCACTCCAGATTTTTGAAGTGAAAAAATTAAATTATAGAAAAAGGAAAGAGAAATTCAAAGTGAGGTTATTTAACTAAATAAGACATATGTCTATTAATGTGACAGTAAAATTAATAGTTTTTGTCTTAGATATTTGCCATTTGAAGTTCAAATGTACCGACAAGGACATGCATTCTGTTTTACAAAAACATTTTGTGCACGCTAGAGATAGGATCACAAAAAGGAAACATCAGGATTAAATTATTAAGTTTTAATTGTTGCAGCTTTACTTATATATAAATAAAGTAACTTAAATAAGCAATACTAATCAATTATATCCTATCAGCAATGTGACTCGAAAAAGGCTCATAAATGATTAGAAAAGCAAGTCATAAATGCGTCCTGAAGAAGAGTCGCGGCTAGGGTACCATTTTCATTATCATTTATGCTCAGAAAATGCGCGCATATATGATTATTTTAATCAGTCAGACGACTCGAAAAAGACTCGAATCTGATCGGAAATTTCCAAAAATGCTGGCTGGGATTTACACTGTACTTTGGACAATTGGTTATAGATTAGGTATATGTATTGATGAATTTTTTGTCTGTGTTTTGTTTTGATTCTACTTTTGCGCGCGTAAAGCAAAATTCTTAAATAAATTCTAACGTTTATTACTTCTTTCTTACGTTTTTTTTTCATATAACGTTTCTTCATATTTTTATTGCAAACAACTTTGAAGCACAGACGCGAAAAGTCTACAATTTTGTTAAGCTGCTAAAGTCAAGTGTGAAAAAATTAATTAAACAACAAATAAATATAATCTATGTATAAATCAATAGTGCATATATAGGTAAAGTGCACAGTTAAAATAAAATTATTGTAGTCTTTATATCATACCCCAGCCAGCATTTGGAAGACTCTTTTCTTCGTCAATCGTCCAAACGTCACTTCCTTGTGACTTCTGGAAGATATTTGGTAGATAGTAACATTTTACAAAAACAAAATACGCTGTTATAGGCATTTCGTCACACTTAAACTCGCAGTCTGTGTGCAGAGCAATAGCGAACAACCGTTAGAATAGAGAATGTGAAGAAGAAGACGGTGACGCCATGCATTTGCTTTGATCAGTGTACAGTGAGTGGTAGCATTTGTTTAATTGTATCATTTAATTTGAGAAGCTATTAAATAATTATTATTTATTAAAACCCCACAAAACAAACAACAAACATATCAAACAGAATTCAACTTAACGGAGAGCAATTGAAATGAGCAACAGAAGAGACTTCTGCGATAGTTATCGAAAAGACATCTGAAACACTTACAGAAGAGACTTCTGAGACACTTACAGAAGACACTAAGATGTGACTTCTCGGATGTATTGCTATAGTTACACGTTTTTCCCCGAAACGAGACGCTTCTTAGATAAGAAAGCGACTATCGCAAGCGATAGTTTTCAACTTCTTGCCGTGACGTATTTGTGACTTCCGCGATAGAAAATGCTTGCTGGGACTTTTATTGTAGTTTATATCGTATTATAGTGTATACTTCTATACACACACGCGAAAAGACTACAATTTTATTAAGCTGCTAAAGTGTAAGTAAAAGTCTGAATAAATTAAATAAAAATAAATAAATAGTGTATATATGTAAAGATATTATAGTTCAAATTTTTGTATATTTTATCTAATTATAGTGTATTATTGTCGTTTATATCTTATTATTGCGTTTTCTTAAAGTCTATTTAGTGTATAATATTATAGTGTATATATAGTTCATATTATTATAGTTTATTTAGGTTTAGTTATAGTTTGGAAAATAAAAAATTACACGAAATGCCTTCCAGAAAAAGGTCTAATCTTGCGGCCAATACCAGAAATGCAAGACGTTTGAGACTAATGCGGTCTCAAGAATCTGAAGATGACCGAGAATTAAGACTCACTGCACCTAGAGAAATGAGTGCCACTCTCGAAGTGAGTTTGTCCGTGGAACATGTGCGAGAACTTGGAAATGATGAAGAACGTGATGCACGACTATCCCAAGATCGTCAACATCAAAACGATGATACAGCTATTGATGACCATGCTGAAAAAGCAAGTATAGAAGGAATACGTCAAGTAGAAACGACAGAACAAAATCAATTATGATTAGATGTTGATCAGATTCACAGATTGTCAAATTCGAATTCGATGAGGTGCAAGAAAATGATGCTGTGGGTCATGGAGTTCGTTGGACTAATAAAGAAAGAACAGGTTTCACATATTCACCTACAATAAACTATTCTGAAGCTGCTTCTATAGGTGTTATGATCATATGCTGTAATTTCTGTGGCGCTCTCAAATGGAAATAAGAGTCAAAAGGATTATGCTGTTCAAATGGATAAGTTTATATCGATAACTTTGACCATCCAGAACTTATGAAATCACTTTTAATTGGTCAACATCCACAATCTAAACCGGTTATACAATGGCGCATTACAAATGACGTCTTTCGGGCCTAAAGAAATTACGGAGGGGCCATTTATGCTAACTTTTAAGATACAAGGCCAAGTTTACCATCTCATAGGAACTTTACTTCCACAAAACGAGCCTAAATTTATTCAGATTTATTTTGTGTCGGACTATGCACAACAAAGTAATATAAGAAATAGCACTTTTCCTGAACGTATAACTCAACTCCAAAACATGCTACATCAAATCAATCCTTATGTAAATAGCTTCAAAGCTGCTTTGCATTCAATACCGACAGGAAACGAAACGACTTCAAAATAGTCAACAGCGTCGATAAGCGTCCTGTCACAGGACACCGAGGTAGATACAACGCACCTGCCACAGATGAGGTTGCTGTCGTTTTGGCAGACCAGGAAAATGATAGGCGTGATATTGTATTGCGCACTCACGATAATCAGCTGCAACGAATTATGGAAATAAACAGAGCTTACGACGCCCTACAATACACTTTAATTAATGTTCGCGGAGAAGATGGCTACAATTTTGGACTCTACCAAATTAACCCAAATACTACGGTTCCAAACTTTAACAAAAAAATATTG